>JAZDUH010000134.1:2595000-2862500 GCA_036419115.1 Scarus forsteni | reverse complement strand
TCACACTCAGCATTTCAACGCATTTCCTTCGTGGAAATGCAAATTCTCTAGTTTTTCTACTATTATCATTATTATTTTTTATTCTATCTATTAATTTTATTGTGGCTTTTAACATTGTCTAGCTGTCAATTAAGAGTTGAGGAGTTATCATTGTATTGGTTTTAAAAGGATGCTGCACAAGCTTTCTCATGTAAGGATCGGTCTATTGCTGATCCCCCAAAATTAAGGAAATTGGCGCTGGTCAATCAGTGCACATTTATAATAATGAATGTCTTCTTCCTCAAAAATGTTTCCATGTTCTATCCACTAATCACTGTTTATGCTAAAGCTCCAAATAACCTTACAGTACCTCTGTTCAATCACAGTGCGGATCTTAGCGGTCACTTCCTCCCCAAACAGCCACGGCTCCCGACGCTTCGTCATCTTTGAGGAGTGACCCCTGAAAAACGGCTGCAGGGCGGCGGCCTGGTACCAACGAATCAGCAGCTCGGGCTCTGGATCCTGACAGAACCCACCGACATCGGCTAAAACACAGACAAGGAAAGGAACGATCGATCAATCAGTCAAAATGTTTTCATAAAGCAAAGCTCATACAAATTAAATGGCAGCTCTAAGGGCTTTACATTAAGACAAAAATGACTGACAAAGATGTATATACATTTACATTTACATATATGCTTATAAACACAAATACACAAATAATGATAATAATAATTTTCCTACAACCACCCATCAAAAAAAAAAAAAAAAATACGTAGGATGCCAAGAGGATTGAGAGATAAATACAAACCAGGGAAGCTAAAGTAAAAGAAATGGAAAAAAACAAGCTGATTAGTAAATATAAAAGAAAAGAAAGGAGGAAAATGCAAATAAAACCAAGAAGCATCAAACAGAAATAAGTAAATGCTAAAATTACATTAAAAACAAATCAAATATAAAAACATGTTAAAAGATTAAAATGAAATGAAAAAACGTGATAAGGTATATAAAGAAATACTCAAATGAAATAAAACAAAGTTTAAACTTAATAATAGTGTAAGGGGAAAATGATGGCAATCAAAATAAATTTTTAGTATTTTATCTCATTTCTTATGATTTTAAATTACAATTTAAAAATCTGGCTCCTGTGTTTCCTCACTTTTAATGTAAGATAGCATTTCCTCAGTCTTCCTCAGTCTTTTGATTCTTTTTTAGGAGGATAGTGAGGGTGGGTGGGGTCTTTTATTTTCATTCGTAGGCAATTTCCTACTTTTTATGTCATTTATTGTTATTTATTTTATTACCTCCACCAAGGAGGTTATGTTTTTGGGAGAGTTTGTCTGTCCGTCTGTCTGTGAACAAAATAACTCAAAAAGTTCTGGATGGATTTTGATGAAATTTTCAGGATATGTTCAGCATGGGAAAAGGAAGAACTGATTTGATTTTGGTGTTGGTCCGGATCACCGTCTGGATCCGCCATGGCGAAAAATGCGCTTTCCGTGAATAACTACTGAACTAAAATAGATATCATTATGAATCCAGTTGCTAATGGTATGTTTTCATGGTCAAGGAATCTAAATATTTAGATGAAACAAAGGTAGGACTAATATTTATGGTCAAAATCACAATATGGGAGAGGACTGTGGTGCTGGCGGAGGTCTGCGCTCTCCGGGTGCTTTTCTAGTTTTGATTATGTGAAGCACGGTGTGATACAAATTTCTGTATGAAAAAGCTATACAAATAAAGTTTGATTGATTGATTTTGTGTTTATACAATGGTGTTGGGGCCAAAAGAAAATCTAATTGAAAATTGAATTTCATTTATGGTAAACTGAATCAAGGAAAGTATTAAATTAAGTAATTTGTTGCTCTGCTTTTACTCAGCATTTAGTTTGAAATAATTTGAAAAAGGTACTAGGATTGGAATAATCATAATGATGTCTATTCACAAAAATCACATTTTTCATCATGGCGGCCAGACACTGATCCAGATCAACACCAAAATCGAATCAGTTCTTCCTTTTCCTAGGCTGAACATTTCCTGAAAATTTCATCAGAATCCATCCATTACTTTTTGACTTATTTGTTCACAGACAGACAGACAGACAGACAGATAGACGGACAAACTCTCCCGAAAACATTACCTCCTCGGCGGAGGTAATAATGAAGATGTGCTGTAAAAGAGTGGTTGTGAAACTCATCATACGATATTTTTGATTATCATTTTATTTACAAACACATCTGCCTTTTCTAACTGATTTCCCCAAATACTTCTGCATCTTTTTGTCAGCTTGTTATTAACTGTTCGCTCTTTAAACCTTTAAATCCCACACAAGAAAAAATCAGTTTTTTTGTTTGTTTTAATTTTTTTCTGTACTTTAAAACACTGACAGAAACAAACAATGACGTGTTGTTTTCTTTTAACATATTAAACATTCCTGAATTTATTGATGACCTCTGCCAAACAGTTGAGCTGGTAGTTAAAGGGTTAAACTCAAAGTGCATCTGATTTGGATTAAGACGATGAATATTAAGTTTGTGATATATTTTAATGATTGAAGTAGTTAAAACGGGTAAAAATGCATTAGTTTGAGTTAAAATTATGAATTAGATTAAGCATTAAAGCATACAGAATGATTTGAATAATCATTTAAAACTGTTCAAAGCCGATTGATTTTGAAAGATTAAACTGAAATGATTTAAAGCACTTAAAAACTGAAAAGGTTTATGAATGCATTTTATTAGTTAATTCTTTAATCCTTTAACTAACAGCTCAACTGTTTGGCAGAGCTCATTAATAAATTCAGGAATGTTTAACGTGTAAAAAAAAAAAATAAAACACATCATTGTTTGTTTCTGTCAATGTTTAGATTAGAGAAAAAAAATGGAAACAAACATAAAAACAGATCTTTTCTTTGTGCGGGATTTAAAGGCTTAAAGAGCAAACTGAAATGCTGAGTCAGCATTTCAACATATTGTTCTCCCTAACCTCCATTTTGTTCTTTTTCTTATTCCTCAGGTTTGCCCCCTTTCACAGGCTTCAAATTTGCACAGATTTTCACAGAAAAAAATGGACATATGCAGCATGTTCAGGAGAAGTGCGCTTGTATTTTTCACAGGTTTAACAGTTATACTTTTTACAGTAAAAAATAATTTCTGCATGTATTTTTACATTGAAATCAATGGGATGTTTCCGCAGCTCTGCTGAAAACTTCAGCAACTTTGAAGCTCCACAGATTGGGCATGCTTCCACCTACAGACTTCATTCATGCTTTAAAAGCTGCACTGACTTCTCAGCCATTTTTACATATCTTCAGCTTTTTGCTGGCGTCTACGGTTTTTTAAATATGAATTTTTAAGCAACACCAACTTTTGAGGAAATCCTTCATGTTAGAGCGCGTCAGACCGAAGACCCGGACAGCCGAGTGAAGCGCGTTTTTAATTCGCCACTGTGTTAACATTTTAAGCAGTACAGACATGAGAATTTTATTAAACGTTTCAGCAGGTTGTTGGGACGCTCACGGTGAAATCCTTTTCCTGATATCTATCCTGATTTAGACACAGCGAGCGTTCGTTTACCCGGAAGTACCGAGCGCTGTCAGTGCTGAGCTGCTGTGCTCAGGAGAAATAGCCTGCTTTCTGTGACTCGGCATATTTAACGCCATGGATAAATAGATAGCGCAGCGGGTTGCGGAGCGGGAAACCGGGGTTCAATTCCTAGTAGAGGCGCTTTTCTTCTCCAGCTAATACAGATCGTTCTATATAATGGCATAATCATGCTTGTCTTTACACTCTCAACCTTACTTTAGACGTATTACACTGACTGGCCACTTTATTAGGTGCATCTACAAATATCAACACATAGAATAGAAGAATAGAATAGAATATTCTTTATTGATCCCCCTTGGGGGAATTCTTTTTGTCACAGCAGCTCACAAGAAAAGTGCAATAATGCAATAACAATAAAAATAGAATAGAGATAATAGAATATAAAATTAGAAATTTAAAGAAATATAAAGATATATAGAAAAGTAGAAAAATATTACTATTTACATATTTATATAGGAATATAACACATTTAACCATGTTACAAAACAGTCATTCATTTTCTGCTTTCTTTCACATCTGCAAACAGTTTTGATGTACTTTTCACTATCTGCTACAGTTTCTGAGATATGACTGTTGAAGCAGCATCAACTTTTGCACATTTCTTTGAAGTTAGAGCGTGGTCACGACGCACACCTGAGCTCCAGTATCTATAATGTTCTGCAAACATTTTTATTGCACATTTCACACATTTTCAGCCCTGACTTACTGCTTACAACTATTCATGTCACAATTTCAACTTTCTTTGCATCACTTTGAACACTTTCATTTCACAGTTTCAGCAGTCACACTCAGCATTTCAACGCATTTCCTGCATGGAAATGTAAATTCTCTAGTTATAAATACATTTAATTTAACTTAACCATTTTCCAATATGATGATTTATACACATATATATCTGGTGTTCACCTAAAACATTCCTTTTTGTGTTTGTCAAACTCAATATCATCTATTTTAAGTTTTTTTTAAAGCTGTTTAATTTACAAACATATCTGCCTTTTCCAATTTATCTCAATTCAGATGTTTCCACATCTGTCACATCATGTAATCAGCTGTTGGCTTTTTAAACCTTTAAATCCAACATTAAGAAAAAATCTTTTTTTAGTTGGTTTGTAGTTTCCTATGTTCCCTGAAATGTTAACAGAAACAATCAATGATTTGATTTGTTCTGTTTTATAGAACATTAAATATCCCTCAATATATTAATCACCTCTTACAAACTGTTGTGCTTGTAGTTAAAGGTTAAATGTTCTAAAAAACAGAACTAATGAAATCACCATTTGATTCAGTTAACATTTCAGGGATGAGAAAAAACTACAAACAAACCAAAAACCAGATGGAGTAAAGAAAAAAATCAAACATGCAGGATTCTTTTTCAGGGGGTCTTAAGTGTCTCAGATGGGTATTTTGTCGGTGTGCACTATGACTCACAACACTAGAAAAAATAATCAATGGGTCCTCAAACTGACAGGTGGGTCAATATTTGAGCTTAAACAGTGTAATCGATCTCTGCAGAGGAACATTATAGACTCACTTTTTCCTGATTGAGCCTTTTAATAAAGTGCATCCCTCGTTCATACTTATGAAATGTCTCACCTCCACAAAAGGCAACGCCCGCCACGCTCAGAGACAAAAGCATCGGGATCGAGATCTTCAGGTGTCCCCAGCTGGCAACGTTATCGCCCGTCCATACAGCTCCTGCATCCAAACGGAAGCACGGCACAGAGGAGAGTTAAGAAAACAACCATGAAGGATTTATAGAGAGGTGAGTTTATTTCTGTTTAAGGTGACTTACCAAATCTCTGTGATCCTGCAAAAAAGGAGCGGGTGAGGACAAAAGGCCTCTCCAGTCCACCTGAACGGGTGAGCAGGCCCTCAAATGTGGCCATGTGCTGCAGACGACACAAGAGACACTGAATTTATCTGCCAACACCACTGAACATATACTGATTTAGTTTCAAACAGGGTAGAATGAGACTATCAATTAAGTCTATAAAAAGTAGCACATTACTTTCTTTTAGCTTCAACTGACCAATGAAACTGTGACTGCACTCTTCACTTCTTTTCAGTCCTGCCCACTTTTTCCAAACGTTGGTTTAATGTTTTTTCTTTAATGTTTCTGATCAAATATAGAAACTAGAAAAGCACTCGGAGAGCGCAGACCTCCACCAGTGCCATGGTCCTCACTAGGGCTGGGTATTTCCAGCAACTTCACGATACAATACGTATCCTGATACATGTAAATTGTGAACATTGACTATGCTTTAAGCAAAATTCTTGACAAGTTCAGTTTTTTTCTTATAAGAAACAAAAGAGCAAGGATGAGTTTTAAGTGGTTCTACAACTTGAGAGACATAAATTCAGATCCTCAAAGATGGTAGACCTAAGTTTAAATTTAGAACATATGCTTCATTATGTAGCTCGTCTTCTACCTTGAACTGTGCCACTGTTAACATTACCCAAAGTGTATTTACAACTGTCAAAATATTTAGGACGTATCGATTCTGTAGAATCTGTATCGATACACGTATCCCAAAGGAGTGCGATACGATATTTTGTCGTATCAATATTTTGAGCACAGGCCTAGTCTTCACCCATATTGATTTTCACCATAAATATTAGTCCTACCTTAATTTCATCTAAATAATTAGATTCCTTAACCATGAAATTGAGGAATAAAATATGAAAACTCAAAACAAAGGTGACAAAAAGAAACAATACAAAATGGCAAAATAAAATGTAAGCTACTTAAACAGTAAATCAACAAAACATGTTGATATAAAAGCAGAGTAAATAAAGATAAAACAGAAAGTATAAACTAGAAAAGCACTCGGAGAGCGCAGACCTCCGCCAGCGCCACAGTCCTCACCCATATTGTGGTTTTTACCTTAAATATTAGTCCTACCTTTATTTCATCGAAATATTTAGATTCCTTGACCATGAAAACATACCATTAGCAACTGGATTCATAATGATATCTATTATAGTTCAGCAGTTATTCACAAAAATCACATTTTTCATAATGACAGATCCAGACGGTGATCTGGATCACTCCCAAAATCGAATAATTTGTTCCTCGTCCTAAACCAGACATTTCCTGAAAATTTCATCAAAATCCGTTCATAGCTTTTTGGGTTATCTTGCCAACAGAGAAACAAACTAATTAACAAAAACACAAACTAACTAACTATTGGCCCTTTTCCACTAGCAAGTCTTGGCCCTACTCTACTCGGCCCTACTCGATTTGCAGCGTGTTTCCACTAGCCTGGTACCTCCTAAAACAAGCTAGTTTTAGTACCTACTCCACTCTGGTTCCAAGAGAGCTGAGTCGATACTAAAAGATGACGTCACCGACTGCCGGCTACTGATTGGTCAGACGATGTCGTCATCCATGAGTCGTGAGCGCGACGACCTAGCATGCTAGCGGCAGCTACCATTAGCTTACCCTCATACGTCTTTTCTTTGCAGCTTGATTGCTCTCGTCCTCGGCTTCATTCTGTTGTGTAGCTTCCAAAACTCTCCTGTGCTTCTCAAGCGGTATTTCTTCTTACCACCTGCAGCCTTCTTCTGCTTTCCTTTTTTACGCGGTTTGTGACAAAAAGCCACAGATTGTTGTGTCGCGCTCAAAATGACGTCACTGCAATGCCGCTCAGCTGTTTACAGCGACACACTGCACCCCGTTGGGCAGGCGACTGGGGCTAATGGAAAAGCAGCACAAGGCGAGTAGAGTAGAGCCGGGTAGAGTCGAGTAGAGTAGAGTAGGACTAATGGAAAAGGGCCATAACAAACAAAAAAACAGAAGCCAGACAACATAACCTCCTGGCAGAGGTAATTAGGACTGTGATAAATCCATCCTATTTACGGCAATCTTATGTGCACTCCCCAACCACATTAATAGATAAAAAAGTAATGTATTTGTGCAGCCAAGACAGTAGCCAGGTTTACATGCAGACTTCTTTTCATTCTGATTAAAATCATTCTGATTGAAGATCTCAGCTGAACTGTTCACATGTGACGTGATCTATTTTGATCTGGTGTTCACATGTGCCACAACATTTAATCAGAGCAGCTGTTTTACAGACACGTGATACGCTCAGATTTATTTAAACATCACATGATTGATCAAAGATGGCGGGAAATAGGTGTTTTATTGAATTATTTGAGGTTTGTGCTGTTTAGCCTTATAGTAGCCAGCCTTCAGAGTTTTCCAGCGTTTTTTATTTGTTCGACGTTTGGATCTATCCCGGCTTCGCTGAGTTTTTCGTGGACTTTTTCAAATAGGTCAGTATGTCTTGTTTTCCTCCCGTCTGCAATAATGTTTAGTACTTTGAGAGTTTGGATTAAAAACAAACTCTCAGACGCAGACCAGCGCTGTGTGCTCTGTTTGGAGCTGTCACATTTTCAAGTGAGTAAACGTTTCATTAAAACCAAAAGCTAATATTTTTATTAGTTTAAATTCTTACCCATTTACTGATATGTGTCAATCTAAAATTGATCTATTTTAAGTAATTACCTCCGCCAAGGAGGTTATGTTTTCGGGAGAGTTTGTCCGTCCGTGAACAAAATAACTCAAAAAGTTCTGGGTGGATTTTGATGAAATTTTCAGGAAATGTTCAGCATGGGAAAAGGAAGAACTGATTTGATTTTGGTGTTGATCAGGATCAGCGTCTGGCCACCATGGCGAAAAATGTGATTTGTGAAATGTGAAATGTGAAAAATGACAATATGGCTGAGGACTGCGCTCTCCGCCTTCTAGTTTTTGCTGTTTTATCTTCAAAAGTTTCTTCCTTTTCTACTTGATTTTGTCCCTAATGTTTGTGCATTTTTTTATATCATAGAGTAATCAACTGTTAGCTTTTAAAATCCTTTAAATCCACACTAAGAAAATACCTATTTTTTGGTTTGTTTGTAGTTTTATCTGAAAATGTCACCAGAATCAAACACTGATTTGATTTGCTCTGGTTTTTAAAAAAAATGAAATATCCCTAAATTTATTGATGACCTCTGCCAAACAGTTGAGCTGGTAGTTAAAGGGTTAAGTAATTATACAGGTGAAATATTGTGTTTGTAATTGTATATAGTAGCTTACGACATTTTAAAGTTACAATATTCAAAAGAAAATTGGCTCCAGTATATGTGGTTGAATCTTGTAAAAATTATAAATATGTAGAATTTACAAATATCCCAGTGGGATGTTGTAATTAAAGTAGAAGGATTAATAAGTTTAGTCGTTTTTTTAAAGCATATGGACTTGCTGCACATGCAGGAAGTCATCAGCTGTTTACCTTGATTTTTTTCTTTGTTTTTGACATATGCACGTGTTTGTTTATGGTGACTGCCCATGTTTTTGTTGCATGATGGAAATACAGCATACAATTCAAAACGGGATCAAAGTTTTCACTTCTGGTTTTGTGGCAACAGTTGATTATTTTCTTACCCTCATATAGACCGAGGATTTTACCATGTATTGCTATTCAGCTCAAAATAATAAAACATAGTTTTTGTTCCTTTTTCCCGTGAACTTACACCTACTCAAATAGTGCTAAAATGAAAAGAGTCAAATGCAGACTGTCACCTGGTAGAAGCCGTACAGGTTGTGCAGATCTCTGTGTTCCCAGCCGTCACCATGCACCAAATCCTTTGGCATCGTCTGCTCAGGCCCGCCGAACACCGACGGCTCGTTCATGTCATTCCAGATAAATAAGGATGGTGTGGATCCCTGCACCAGAGAAACATGTTTAATGTTAGTAAAACTGGCTGTTAATGGAGAAAATGTGACACAAAATAAATATAAACTACAAACTGAGTCATTCTGCAGTTTTAAATCATGAAATTTGTTGGTGCGGCTCCGTCGAATTAACGGCTGAAGACTCTGAGAGATGACAAACCGGAGCATGTAGGTGACGAGTATTTCCAAAACAAACCAGGGTTACCCTTAATCTTTCATTCTCAGTGTTTATTTGAGGGCTTCTATGCATTACAAAAACTGAAATAAGATACTGAAAAACAAAAAACTCAGTGCAAAAACTAAGGTGCTCTCCAAGTTCCGCAGGTGCACCAATTACACACAAAAAAAACACATGCTTCACGTTTCATGTGTCGTCCAATAAGAAAGCTGCAGTGCTTATCGGCTTCAAATAAACTTTTAAAACAAAAACACTTATTAAATCCAAATTCAAATCAGGAAAAATAAAAGAAATGCATTTTCAAACTGCTAGTCGATATTGATAGTTTACTTATTATGACCACTTACACCACTTACATACATGTGTAAATGACTATTATATAATTTATAAATGATTACTAAATCAATTACATTATTAAAAACACTACACCAACACTATTTGTATGTGATATATTTATTATTAACTACTGGTATTTTAATGTACAGGAAAACATTTTCAATGATTTGAGGAAGAATTCTTTAATTACATGTATTGTGTTTTTCATGATTAATAATGATTTGTAATAAGTCGGTATAAATCGCATGTTCAGTCTTTGTTGCAGCTCAAGCATTTGTGGAAAAAAAACATGTTTTTAATAATGTATAAATCATAAATAAATGTTGTGCAAGTTTAGTTATGAGTGGTTTAATAATCATTTACAAAAGTATATACATGATTAACTCATGATTAGTTCAATACCATCTAATAGCTTATAAATGTCTTGTGACTTAAGTTGTAACTGATTTAATAATCATTTATTAATGTGTATATGTGGTTTGTCCATGATTAGTAAACAGTCTACTTATATCTACTAATTATGTTGAAATGCTGAGTCAGCATTTCAACATATTGTTCTCCCTAACCTCCATTTTGTTCTTTTTCTTCTTCTTTTTCTCATCACTGAGATTTTGGCTCCTGTGTTTCCTCACTTTTAATGTAAGATAGCATTTCCTCAGTCTTTTAATTCTGTTTTAGGAGGATGGTGAGGGTGGGTTGGGTCTTTTATTTTCATTCGTAGACAATTTCCTACTTTTTATGTCATTTATTGTTATTTTCTTTATTTCCTCCGCCAAGGAGGTTATGTTTTCGGGAGAGTTTGTCTGTCTGTCTGTGAACAAAATGACTTAAAAAGTTCTGGATGGATTTTGATGAAATTTTCAGGACATGTTCAGCATGGGAAAAGAATGAACTGATTCGATTTTGGTGTTGGTCTGGATCACCGTCTGGATCCGCCATGGCGAAAAATGCGCTTTCCGTGAATAACTACTGAACTAAAATAGATATCATTATGAATCCAGTTGCTAATGGTATGTTTTCATGGTCAAGGAATCTAAATATTTAGATGAAACAAAGGTAGGACTAATATTTATGGTCAAAATCACAATATGGGAGAGGACTGTGGTGCTGGCGGAGGTCTGCGCTCTCCGGGTGCTTTTCTAGTTTTGATTATGTGAAGCACGTTGTGATACAAATTTCTGTATGAAAAAGCTAAACAAATAAAGTTTGATTGATTGATTTTGTGTTTATACAATGGTGTTGGGGCCAAAAGAAAATCTAATTGAAAATTGAATTTCATTTATGGTAAACTGAATCAAGGAAAGTATTAAATTAAGCCATTTGTTGCTCTGCTTTTACTCAGCATTTAGTTTGAAATCATTTGAAAAAGGTACTAGGATTGGAATAATCATAATGATGTCTATTCACAAAAATCACATTTTTCGTCATGGCGACCAGACACTGATCCGGATCAACACCAAAATTGAATCAGTTCTTCCTTTTCCTATGCTGAACATTTCCTGAAAATTTCATCAAAATCCATCCATAACTTTTGGAGTTATTTGTTCACAGACAGACAGATAGACGGACAAACTCTCCCGAAAACATTACCTCCTTGGCGGAGGTAATAATGAAGATGTGCTGTGAAAGAGTGGTTGTGAAACTCATCATATAATATTTTTGATTACCATTTTATTTACAAACACATCTGCCTTTTCTAACTGATTTCCCCAAATACTTCTGCCTCTTTTTCTCATCTTGTTATTAACTGTTCGCTCTTTAAACCTTTAAATCCCACACAAGAAAAATATCAGTTTTTTTGTTTGTTTTTATTTTTTTCTGTACTTTAAAACACTGACAGAAACAAACAATGACGTGTTGTTTTCTTTTAACATATTAAACATTCCTGAATTTATTGATGACCTCTGCCAAACAGTTGAGCTGGTAGTTAAAGGGTTAAACTCAAAGTGCATCTGATTTGGATTAAGACGATGAATATTAAGTTTGTGATATATTTTAATGATTGAAGTAGTTAAAACAGGTAAAAATGCATTAGTTTGAGTTAAAATTATGAATTAGATTAAGCATTAAAGCATACAGAATGATTTGAATAATCATTTAAAACTGTTCAAAGCCGATTGATTTTGAAAGATTAAACTGAAATGATTTAAAGCACTTAAAAACTGAAAAGGTTTATGAATGCATTTTATTAGTTAATTCTTTAATCCTTTAACTAACAGCTCAACTGTTTGGCAGAGCTCATTAATACATTCAGGAATGTTTAATGTGTAAAAATAATTAAAAAAAACACATCATTGTTTGTTTCTGTCAATGTTTAGATTAGAGAAAAAAAATGGAAACAAACATAAAAACAGATCCTTTCTTTGTGCGGGATTTAAAGGCTTAAAGAGCGAACTGAAATGTTGAGTCAGCATTTCAACATATTGTTCTCCCTAACCTCCATTTTGTTCTTTTTCTTATTCCTCAGGTTTGCCCCCTTTCACAGGCTTCAAATTTGCACAGATTTTCACAGAAAAAAATGGACATATGCAGCATGTTCATGAGAAGTGCGCTTGTATTTTTCACAGCTTTAACAGTTATACTTTTTACAGTAAAAAATCATTTCTGCATGTATTTTTACATTGAAATCAATGGGACGTTTCCGCAGCTCTGCTGAAAACTTTAGCAACTTTGAAGCTCCACAGCTTGGGCATGCTTCCACCTACAGACTTCATTCATGCTTTAAAAGCTGCACTGACTTCTCAGCCATTTTTACATATCTTCAGCTTTTTCCTGGCTTCTATGTTTTTTTAAATATGAATTTTTAAGCAACACCAACTTTTGAGGAAATCCTTCATGTCAGAGCGCGTCAGACCGAAGACCCGGACAGCCGAGTGAAGCGCGTTTTTAATTCGCCCCTGTGTTAACATTTTAAGCAGTACAGACATGAGAATTTTATTAAACGTTTCAGCAGGTTGTTGGGACGCTCACGGTGAAATCCTTTTCCTGATATCTATCCTGATTTAGACACAGCGGGCGTTCGTTTACCCGGAAGTAACGAGCGCTGTCAGTTCTGAGATGCTGTGCTCAGGAGAAATAGCCTGCTTTCCGTGACTCGGCATATGTAACCACATGGATAAATAGATAGCACAGCGGGTTGCGGAGCGGGAAACCGGGGTTGAATTCCTGATTGAGGTGCTTTTCTTCTCCAGCTAATACAGATCGTTCTTTATAATGGCGTAATCATGCTTGTCTTTACACTCTCAACCTTACTTTAGACGTATTACACTGACTGGCCACTTTATTAGGTACATCTACAAATAACACATTTAACCATGTTACAAAACAGTCATTCATTTTCTGCTTTCTTTCACATCTGCAAACAGTTTTGATGTACTTTTCACTATCTGCTACAGTTCCTGAGATATGACTGTTGAAGCAGCATCAACTTTTGCACATTTCTTTGAAGTTCGAGTGTGGTCACGACGCACACCTGAGCTCCAGTATCTATAATGTTCTGCAAACATTTTTATTGCACATTTCACACATTTTCAGCCCTGACTTACTGCTTACAACTATTCATGTCACAATTTCAACTTTCTTTGAACACTTTCATTTCACAGTTTCAGCAGTCACACTCAGCATTTCAACGCATTTCCTGCATGGAAATGCAAATTCTCTAGTTGTTTATAGATGCCTTACAAATGATCGTTGTTCTAAAGTGGTATCATGGCTTTTATATAATTAAACTTCAAAAAATCAACGGTTTTAGGATGAAACAAACTTGAATAATATCATTAATTATCATGAAAAAAAATGGGATTGATATTTAAGAGTTTGAGTTTGTGGATAACATTCTTCTTACCTTGTACTTTTCCAGGCTGAAACATCGGGAGTACCACGCTCTGGTGTCTGAACTGCAGAAGTCAAGGTAACTGGATTTGCCTGTAAGAAAATCAAATTCCTTTAATTACTAATGAAGCCAAAAGAATAACATAATATGATAGATGTAGGCCAATAAACTGTACAAATAGTAAACAAAGAACAAATAGAGGTATTTACAATTATTAAGAATAAGAATAATTAAAAAAAATAAAGCTGTAAATAACGTTCAGGACAACAGAGGCATTCTGTGCAGTACATGGATGGTAAAGTAACACAGTGGACAGGTGACAGCAGGTATGTTAACAGAACAATAACAGTGCAAATTATTTTAGCTTGAAGAATTGTGCGTAAGTAGAACAGGATAAGACCAGCTGAGAGATGTGATCATTTAAATATGAGCAATATGGATAAGACACTCTATTATAAAGGATATTATTAAGTAAATTAAAACAGAATATTGTTTATTATTGTTACTAACAATATATGAACTACAAAACAATTTATGAGTAAAGCTTTGGTGATTTAACATTCAAAAAGGCACCATGATAATCTATTCATTTTTTATTTCTCATTCATTTGGTGGACTCTATTGTGCTAAAAACACTATAGAAGAGTATAAGGGCCATGTTAGATGGAGAAAATAGTTTTGGGGAAGTTGACATTAAAGGAGACATATCATGCTGATGCACGATTTAATACTTACATATAATATAATACATTTGAAAACAAGACCTTACACCCCCTTCATTTTTAAAAAATGAGATATTGTATTTTTTCTGATATCCTAGAACGAGATTTGATGCCTCTGAAAATAGGTCATTGCGAGATGTCCGTGAGATTTCAAACGTCGTGACGACACGAGGTACCTTTCTTTTTATTGGAGTAATCTGATAAAACACTTCCTCCTCTGTGATGTCCGTTAGCCACAAAACCGTCAAAGAGGAACACATCCACCAGCAGGGGTATATAGGTCCCTAGCTCACACTCACTCACTACCAGCTCTGGCCTGTAGGGGGAAACGATACGCGGTCGCTGCTTTGAGCCTGCCGGAAAATACAGTTGAAGAAGAAGGACAGGCTGGCTCTACCCCTGATAGAACTGACCAATCAGAGCACAAAGGGCTGTGACGTTGTGAGGTAACTTCAGGGTCAACGAGAGCTTCATAATGGCCGAAAATGAGGATTTTGAGAACGCTGTTGTGGGGCAATGAAGGAACTAAATGACTTGTACTGAGGGCAGAAATGCTTTACAGGCATCCTAGTCTGGCATAGTGAAAAGGAGAAACAAGCATGATATGTCTCCTTTAAAGTAAAAATTTCGGGGTTTAAAGTTCAATGACGAGAATAGGTATATTTTTTTATTTCTTTTGCACGGTTATGAAATACACAAAAGTCAAAGATAACAAAGTATATTAAAGTTACACACTATTGTATGCACATATAACACGTTGAATAACAATTTTGTGATAAAAGTGGAAATGTCGAGAAAAAAGTGGAAATTTTGACAACACAAAAAAGTCGAAATACCTTGTCGACTTTATTCTCGACATTTCATGTAAAAATTTCCACTTCCATCCACTCATGTACAATGACTTGAGGACATCATGACCTGCTCAAAATTAGAGAAAATTAGATTTTCCCTTCAGCATTCTAATGGGACATTTGAGACAATGTGGGGTTCATTTCTAAGTACATTCCAGACTCTATAGTAACTTAATTAACAGGTGTTATTTAACATCTCCAGCAATAACAGATTGAATCACTCGGACAGACTTTTGGTGTGACAGTGCTTTTATGATGTGTGTGTCGGGCTGGTAGTGACAGGGGAGGGATTGTTTTTATTTAGAGTTTCTGTAAGAGTATAGTTTTTATTCTTCTTGCTTTTCTTTATTATTTTTATCATACTCTTTTGCTTCTCTTTTCAATTTATTATCATCCATACATGTCCATCAATCTATCTAATATTTAGTGTGAGCTGATATTTTGTGAACCAATGGCACTCTTTTTTTTTTGTTTAACAGTCTTCCAGCACTGCACCTTTTTATTATATTGTGAAAATTTCAAAAATCTCGAGTAAAAAAATTCCACTTTGAAGATGCTATAAGGAGTGTCTAAGTAATTGCAAAAAAGTCCCACTTTTAGATATATGCCTGATGGAAATACACACTTTAAGATGAGTTTTATAGCATCTAAATAGGTTATCTATAAATGCTATTCCTAAGCTTCACGGTTGGGTCGGACAGGGCTGGACTGGCCTGGATACTCAACTTCGGAAACAAGACAATTAAAACTAGAGCAAATTTATATTATTCAGATACGTCTTAGAGCACCGGGCTGTAAGTAGAGATTTATAGCCGGCTACACAACTACGATACTAAGTTTTCCAAAAATTGCTTGTTGTCACACATCAAAAACTACCGCTACGTAACTAGAAAGAGATACATTACCTCGTCCATTTGCATCCTGTAAGTTGTTGAAAAAAGAAGCTGTAAAGCAATGCAGAGTTCTGAGGAAGGTCCGAGCTACAACAAATACAAACACACGCTTTGGCTTCAGTCACGTCTTTTGGTGAGTTCCAGTTGGAGTCAGAAGTAGAAATTTCCGAGTTCCAAGTAGGAAACTGCAACTGGAACGTCCCCCGAAGTCTGAATTTCCTACTGGGAACTCGGTGAAACCTCGCCACCCCGAGTTGACAACGGAAGATGGATGCCCCCAGTGTGAACAGTTATTTAGCTCCTGTAATGATCAGTTTATTTGTCCCTCTAGATCAGCTGTATACATAGTATTGTTAGACTTATATTTACAAAAATGCTGCCATAGTGATAATCACATTCTTCATACAACAACACAGGGCGTGCTAACAACAGCTAACAATAGCCTGGTAGATCGGCATGTTTATTTCAGACTTCAACTGGAACCCTGAGAAGTCAGAGATGATGTCACTCCCATTTCCGAGGTTACTGGAACGCAGCATTACAACAGTTGCGGCGCGTGCTCATGGGTAGCAGAGCCTTTATGTCGCCGGTAATAGATTCTCCTTACAGTCCCTTTTATGCCGACTTCCCCAAAATTATTTTCTCCATCTGACACGGCCCTATTACTCTTCCGTAAAACACATACCTCCTAAACTTGTACGCACATAAAATTGAGAAACTGGCTTTTATTATACTGTATTTTAAGAGTAATATGTTTTTAACTTATTAAAATACACAAAAATATACAATAAGCGACTTATCCTGCAGTTCTTTTTATGCCTTTTTTAACCGTTTCTTCATGATTGTAATTTTTTGGGTTTTTTTTTTAACTTTGTCCTTTTTTGGTCTAAATTTAAAGAGTTAAAGAGTCAAGATTCAAAGTGCTTGTCATTTGCACATTAAGAAACATTTTTCCCTGCACAATGAAATTCCTACTGTGCTGTCAAAAACGAATGCCAAGAGGTATAAAAGTAATAATATAAATAAATAGCGCAAAAAGATATTAAATAATGCTAAATAATAGCAGCAAAATTATAAAATCAAATAAAGTAAAATAAAAGAGAGAATACAGCCAGATATAAATAATATAAAGATGGATTCAGACTGTATACGTGTATAAAGGATGGAATTATTAGGGTATTGATTTCCGTACATTTCTGTAAACATGTATGTTAATGTGCAAAGATCCAACATAAAGTGCAAGAGCAGTTTTATCGGTGCAAATGAGCAGTGCGTTTGAGGTTCTTACTGTGTGTTTTTGAGGGTTTTGTATAATTACCATTACTCAGTGAAAGTTTTGCCAAATAAACGTACAGTTTAACCTGTTATGAGTTTTGGTTAGAGCTGAAACATGCTTATGCTAAAATGATCTCTCACCTGGCCAGCACGAGCCCTGATAGATCTGTCCTTCTCTGTCCATGACAAAATGCCCTCCATCTTTGGCCTCCCGGTACAACGACCAATCAGGATCCACCTTGATGTGGGGATCGCTTATGACGACCAACTGACAGTAAAGAAAGAAAATTATGATTTAACAAAACGTGGCACAGTAAACTGAAAATATCTGAGGCAAAATGAGGAATGAAATCACCTTCCTCTTCCTCTTCTCTAGGTGGCGCTGCAGGCCGGCAGGATCAGGAAAGAGAGCAGAGTCCCAGGTGAAATACCGCTTCCCGTCCGTGTGCTCGATGTCCAACCAGATTACATCGTACGGGATGTCGTGGTGGTCAAAACAGGCGTCCACCTCCTTCACGTCAGCTTCATCGTTGTAGTTCCAACGGCACTGATGGTACCCGAGAGAAAACAGAGGGGGGAGGGCTTGATATCCTGTCAGAGGGGGACGAAGGAGGGGGACAGACCGTGATCACGTGACCACACACCAAGCAACTTTAAATGACAACTCTGGACTTCAACCATTCCTCTGAATCTCCAAAGACCCAAATGTGAGTGGCCACCTTGTTTTTATTTGACGGATAGCTTTGGACTAGAAAATGAAGTATAACTCACCTTTTGGAATTTAAGTGCCATTAATTTTGGTGTTTGGACCCTTATACTTATCGACTAAATGAATATGACTCTGTGGGTGCAGTGTTAATTTTGTTCTCATTTATTTCTTCATAGTTTTCATCAAAAACCTTCCCCGCCCTGACGATAACCAGACAGTAACTAATAAAAACAAGAGCACATGGAAAAAACTGAAATTAAATTAACTGATATTTTCATCAACAAAAAAAAACACACAAATGATTGACATAGACTTAATCCAATCAGACCTTATTTGGTCGTGTAGAAAGTAGAGACAAGTGATGAATCTATCCAATCACAGCTACTTTGGTTGTGTGGAAAGGTTGCATGAGTTCAGAGCAACATCCAATCACAGCTGCCTTAGCTTGGTGGTGGTGGGATAAGTTGTGGAGCGATCCAATCAGAGCTGCTCTCTTTATGAATTGATATATTCATGTAGAGCAGGTTCACTGTTTGTTGTCAGTTCTGGTATTGTAACTGAGATGCTCTGCCAGGTAGCCTAAATCAGTGGCTCTCAACCTTTCAAAGTCGCGACCCCCAATTTAACGTTCAGTGCTGTCCGCGACCCCCCTCCCCCCGGAACACAATGAAAATTCGCTGTCCGCGGTGCTGAAACAACACCCAATCGATAAAACGTATGTCGGATATACAAATCAGTAATTGATTTTGAGTAATAAAATACCTGTTTGAAACCAATCACTTGTTGTTCTTTAACGTCCGGTGGGACGTCACATTAATTTTGCGCATTCATATTTTTCCTAAATGATTTGGCGACCCCCAGAAATCATCTCGCGACCCCAATTGGGGTCAGGACCCCAAGGTTGAGAATGGCTGGCCTAAATAAAGGTGACTGCATTTAACACAAAAGGAAAATTTATACATTCAAGCTCCATTCAAAAAGGAAATCTTTTTGCCACTGTTGGATTATTTTCCTGAGGATCGTCAGATCGGGGTGATTAACCATTTTCCTCCAACTGTGGATTACAATTTGGATTAAGTTCTCTTTCCTCTCCAGCCATAAGGGATTACTAAGTGTTTGGATTATTTCTGAGGATTTTGTACAAGATCTTGGATTTACCTTGCGCTTGCAGTTCCTTTTGGACTAAAAGAGGGGCCGCCTCGGCCTGGAGGCCCCTCTCTCAGCCCCCTACAAATTAAAGGACTAAATTCCGGCATCAACTTTCGAGGATTCACGGTGAACTCTTTCATATTTTTATTTGATTAATTTTCATGATTCAAAATTCATATATTCAACAATTTTATGATTCAAGTTGTATGCTTTGCCCTGCTGAAACTGCAATAAATCATTTAAACTGCATTTAAAGACAAGACCTGGACACTGACTTTGTCTAAATTACGTTTTCTGAAGACCATTGATCCTACAAGTGAAGTGTGATTTATATCAGAGGTTCCTATAGGTTTTTCTAGTCAATAAATTAAACAGCCCCTAGGGATTGTCTGTCAAAATCTCTAAAATTAATTCCTAACACCAGAGCCCGGATTCATAGAAGAGAGCTGCCATTAACTGACACGTCTGATGTTGGTATCCGGTTCACGGCTACTCAACTGGGTGTGGCATTAGATGAAGCAGGGGAGACGTCAGGAAGAAGGCAGTTAGGAAATTAGGCGAGTCTCTTCACTACCAGCTTAAATGCTGTCAGTTCTATTGGTAATACGAATAGGGAAGAAAGCTGACAGCCTTACCCGAGGGACGGAGAGCTGGTCCAGTACCTCCTGTACAGGGGTATAAACTGGGAATCTAACAGTTATTAGACGTGTCATTTTATCTAAGAGTGAAACACTACTGCAGAAATTCAACGACACATAAAAAATCCCTAAAACTTCACACTTCACATTTTATTCGACTAAAATGTGAAAACTAAAACTAGACTAAAATTAAAACAATTTAGATGATTAAGTTATAACCAAAACTAAAATATATTTGAGACAAAAGACTGTAACTAAAACTAAATTTAAAAGTGTTGTCAAAATTAACACTGGGTAGGTGGGTGTTGGGGGCATGAAAAAAACCCTTAATCTTGACAAGGAGGCACAGCAGGAAGTAACTGAGAATTACTGCCTTGAGGGAAACATACAAAGGTTTATATATTAAAATAATTCATGCACTAAGATATTTTAAGAGCATTTCTTTTATATTATAATATGATAATGTTGTGCTTTTTCATGTTTTAATAATATTTTTTGTTCTATATACACTTCAGTTGTTGGCTCGGGAATTGTGATTTTAAAGTGAAAGTAAAGAGCTGACTTTAAAGGGACTGTAAGAAGAGTCTATTACCGAAGACATAAAGACTCTTCTACCCATGAGCACGTGCAGCGACCGTCGTAATGCTGCGTTCCAGTACACCTCGGAAATGGGAGTGACATCATTTCCGACTTATCAGCGTTCCAGTTGAAGTCGGAAAAAAACATGCCGATCTACCAGGCTATTGTTAGCTGTTGTTAGCACACCCTGCGTTGTTGTATGAAGAATGTGATTATCACTATGGCAGCATTTTTGTAAATATAAGTCTAACAATACTATGTATACAGCTGATCTAGAGCGACACACCCCAGTCAGAAGTGCAAATAAATGGATTATTACAGGAGCTAAATAACTGTTCACACTGGGGGCATCCATCTTCCATTGTCAACTCGGGGGTGGCGAGGTTTCACCGAGTTCCCAGTAGGAAATTCAGACTTCGGGGGACGTTCCAGTTGCAGTTTCCTACTCGGAACCCAGAAATTCCTACTTCTGACTACAACTGGAACGCACCAATAGACGTGACCCAAGCCAAAGCGTGTGTTTGTTGTGATGCTAATGAATGCAGCTCAGACCTTCCTCAGAACTCTGCATTGCTTTACAACTTCTTTTTTCAACAACTTACAGGATGCAAAGTGACGAGGTAATGTATCTCTTTCTAGTTACGTAGCAGTAGTTTTTGATGTGTGACAACAAGCAATTTTTGGAAAACTTATTATCGTACTTTTGTAGCCGGCTATATATCTCTACTTACAGCCCGGTGCTCTAAGATGTGTCTGAATAATATAAATTTGCTCTAGTTTTAATTGTCTTGTTCCTGAAGTTGGGTATCCAGGCCAGTCCAGCCCTGTCCGACCCGACCATGAAGCTAAGGAATAGCATTTATAGATAACCTATTTTGATGCTATAAAACTCATCTTAAAGTGTGTATTTCCATCAGGCATATATCTAAAAGTGAGACTTTTTTGTATTTACTTAGGAACTCCTCAGTCTCTTTAAGTATTTAAGTAAAAAAAAGACTATAATGTATTTTACAGTTAAAACAAATAGACAGAGGAATAAATAAAAGCATGGATTTACATATATAAAAGCATACACATGTTTTTGTTGACCAACAAGACCTAAGCTTCTATGCTTACACGCTATACATCATTACTGTCAGGCAGGAAATGACAAAACACTCTAGTCATAGTATCGTCTTGATAACAAGTTACTTTTTAACTTTAAGTTGGCTAAAAATTCATAAAGCCCTCTACTGACATAAAAGGAAACCAACAGCACTGAAAGAAAATCATAAAAATGGAGATAGGTTTGAGCATAACTTCGATATGTGGATTAAAATATCTCAATAATACATTTAAAGAAAATTCACTTTCTGCACATACACGCTCATACGCTTTATGCAGAAAATATTTTGTCTGATTTTTTAATGTATTTAAGGCCATTTATCTTCATTCCTTTATTTTCTTTTCAGTTTTTTTCTGGCTTTTGCAAACTATTAAAGGGTAAGGCTCTGTGCTGATTTAATTGACTTTATCATACATTTAAGTGGTACACTTTTAATTATCTAAAGTTTAAGGTGTTCTTTATTTACTTGTTCACTTTTCTGACTTTATAAATATAAATCAAACCTTATACTTCATTTTAAAATCACATTCTTGTTGAGTCTTACTTGGTCTTGAAGTTGACATTGCTGTTATAAAATGCTTCAGGGAGAACATACCAGTCAGCTGAGCATACTGGGCAAAGAGCTGCTGTGGACTCGGTCCGAGGAGAACGGTGAAGTCGATCACGCCGCTCTCTGACAGCCAGCGGACGTCGGTCTGAGGCTGCGTTCTCCTCCTCTTCACCGGGGGGGTTTTATCGTCCTGTGTGAGGAGTAGGGTTCATTTGAGAGGTTAGAATAGTGGATAGATTGGGAAAGTGAGGGGGGAAAGTGTTAGATATTCAGGCTCCAGGTCGTATTTGAACCTACCAGGACTTTTCCATGACTTTTCTGCCTTTACTTTAACTTACTTTATTTTACTAAACCTTATTGTTGTCATTATCAAAAAAATAACAGCAGTTATGAATAACAACAATTTATTTATTACATAATTTACAGTATCGGTGTGGGCAATTCTCAGGTTAATCTAGACTTCAAAAAACACGGTCAAAGGATGATGACCAATATGTCTTGGTCGCTCCACCACATCACACAAAACTTAAAATTTATTAATTTCTAACTCTCAGGATGAACATTGACTGCCAGCTATCCTCATAGTCTGGCTATTATGTGGCATTTTACTGTTATTTTCACAGATATATTTTTTCAATTATTTTTTACAGATTTCAATGACATTTTCAGGAAATGTCCAGATTGGGAACAAATGATTAGATTTTTGGAGTGATCTGGATCACCGTGATTTTCGATTGCGATTTTAGTGAATAACTGCTGATCTCAAAATAGATCTCATTTCAATCCAATTGCTGATGGTATGTTTTCATGGTCAAGGAATCTAAATATTTAGATGAAGTTAAGGTGGGACTAATATTTACGGTGAAAATCACAATATGGGTGAGGACTGTGGCGCTGGCGGAGGTCTGCGCTCTGAGTGCTTTTCTAGTTAATACTTTGTTTTATCTTTATGTAATCTGCTTTTTTACACACATATTTTGTTGATTTACTGTTTAAGTAGCTTACATTTTATTTTGCCACTTATGGCCCTTTTCCATTAGTCCTACTCGACTCTACTCGACTCTACTCTACTCGCCTTGTGCTGCTTTTCCATTAGCCCCAGTCGCCTGCCCAACAGGGTGCAGTGTCATTGTAAACAGCTGAGTGGCCCTGTGGTGACGTCATTTTGAGTGCGGACACAACAATCTGAGGCTTTTTGTCACAAACTGAGTAAAAAAGGAAAGCAGAAGAAGGCTGCAGGTGGTAAGAAGAAATACCCCTTGAGAAGCACAGGAGAGTTTTGGAAGCTATACAACAGAATGAAGCCGAGGACGAGAGCAATCCAGCTGCAAAGAAAAGACGTATGAGGGTAAGCTAATGGTAGCTACTGCTAGCATGCTAGGTCGTCACGCTCATGACTCATTGATGAAGACATCGTCTGACCAATCAGTAACCGGCAGTCGGTGATGTCATCTTTTAGTATGGACTCTGCTCTCTTGGAACCAGAGCGGAGTAGGTACTAGAACTAGCTTGTTTTAGGAGGTACCAGGCTAGTGGAAACACGCTGCAAATCGAGTAGGGCTGAGTAGAGTAGGGCCAAGGCGTGCTAGTGGAAAAGGGCTATTAGTATTGTTTCTTTTTGTCACCATTGTTTTAAGTTTTTATATTTTATTCCTCAACTTGCATTATTTTATCTACATTTTTACTTCATTTCCTGTGTTTGAGTTTTGTTCACAAACAAGGAAGAAGGACGCTGAATCCCTTTCCAGGACAATTCAAGATTTTCCACGACATTTTACGTTTTTCCTCATTTTCCATGACTGGAAAATGGTCAATTATTTTCCAGGATTTCCAGGACGAGTGGGAACCCTGACATTTAATCTAAACTCTGAAAGACTGACCAAAACTAAGAAAAGAGCAGTGAAACAAAAACTCACCTGATTATTGGATGGGCTGTAGTAAACGTTCACAAATGTTTCTGAAGCATTCAGCCAAAATAAACCCAAAGTGCGGTCAGGTTTGTGGGCCACCAATAGCGGGACCGACCCATACAGGCCGAGGCGACTGTACAGCTCATAGGCGAAGACGTCGAGGTTATACAGTCGATATGGTTCTCCATCTCTGAAGAACAAAAGCAGAGAACAAGATCAGCTACTAGAAACAAACATTACCACTCAGTTTGGGGAGGATGAGTATATGTTTGTTCTTTATAAACTTCTCTTTAACCAGTAGTTTGGGCCATCGTAGAAACTGCATGACGTCCATATTGTTAGAATCAAAAGTAAGTAAAACTAATTTTCAAGTGTTTGTCTCCGGGGTATATAACGATCTCAAACAAACACCCTAAACAGTAATGTCATATAAACCAGTAAAAACAGTTTTCACTGTTTCACACCTCTGACATTTGTTATTCAGTAAATACTCATACATGCAAAACCATTGCCTTTCAGACAAACTGTGCGTATTTTCATATTTTAAATACTGTTAATGTTGATAGTGTGAATTCCTCTGCCTTATTTATAGTGTCACTTCTACTTAATTTTCTTAATTTTCCGTCATAAGGAAGTTGATACTGCTTAAAGATTCTGCATGCTGCAACCGGCCTGCTTAATTTTTCATTTCATCTTATTATAATTTCATGCTCTTTTCTATGTAATGTCTTATTTGATATTCCTACTGAGATACTCTTTGTATAGAAGCAACTGAAACAACCAAATCTCCCCTTGAGGATTAATAAAGTACGTCTGATGCTGATATAAAACTAAAAGTCAGGGATGCATGAGATCTGATTTTTTTTTCTTATATTTCCAAACTCATTATCACCAATACTGATATAAATATTTTGTGTCAAGAGCACAGAGTCTACTGAACTAAAATTGACTTTTTTTGAGGGATTGAAAACATTTCATTCTTTAATAAACGGCACGTTTGATACATAAATGTGGACACTGAGTGATGAAGTAAATCATTATGGTACACCGTACATTTTTCCAATAATAAAGCCGATATATGGTATATTTATGGCCAGTTTAAACAGTCAATATATCAGCTAATAACATCAGCAAAAAAAGTTCAAATATCCCAGAGAAGACAACTTTTTAAGGTAAAGCTATGCTGATACCGATATTGTTCCACTGCATTACTACCTAATAACATACTTTTTAAGTGAATATATCAATCAATCAATCAATCAAACTTTATTTATATAGCACTTTTCATACAAAAAAATGAACAGGCAATAACAGACAGACAAATTAAAATGAAGGATTTATGACCCAAACCCACTCCACCCAGCCCTTGAACCCACCCACACAGCAATCCATACACAGTCTTGATAAAAAGCATCATTAATAAAAGACAATAATAAAGCACACTGCTGTACCCAGTACGCACTGACGAAACACCATCCTAAAGGTTTAAAAATGAGAAAACACTGGGGGCTCTAATTTCGTAGACCAGGCGCAAGCGCAGGCGCACCTGCCCTGCGCCAGCCTTCGCCAGCCTTCGCCGCGCGGATAGGGTGTGACCAGCGCACTTTGCAAGTTTCCTGCAGTGCCAAGAGAGGCACACTCATGGCGCAGACCATCGCATCCCCGCCTCCTCAGCGCATATCGAGAGAGGAGGAGACGGAGGTGTGAATGGGTTTGACACAGCCGAGCGCTGTCTTTAACAATCAAATGACCGCCTCTCCTCGCCCTTAAATGCGCTGCGGCCGAGGCGCAGCGTCTGATTGGTCTGAATGATCCCCACCACAGCAGGCACAGTGTGCTGGAAAGACCCGGTAGCGGAGACGGTCAGAGCCGCTGTCACTTCAGCAGGAGAATGTACAGCGGGGCGCGCATCGGAGGCCACGAAGCACAACACTGTGTGGGCTAGCTCCCAGGACAGATGTAATCTGTTCCTTTGTCATTAATAGTAAATAATAAGAGACAGTTTCACACCCACTGTCTTATCCATTCATAACGCTTGTGATCCACCTGCACTCCTGGTTTGTCATTGCCAAATAGCAGAGCCTTTAGTGATAAACTGTATACTCTCCCAGTGTCTCTGCCTCATCCTCCTTACAATAATGTACTCCATCTTTTTAGATCACGTTAAAAATAAAGACTAAAATAGAGAAATATGGGAAATAACAGGTACATCCAGAGTAACATACATTTATTTTCTCTCTTTTTTTCTCCTTTTTTTCTTTGAATTTAATGAAATGAGAGAAGTCAGATATATACTCAGTATCAGATGTTAAGGGTGTTTATTGTTGACTTGTAAGATGTGCATCAAACTTCCAGCTGCCGTCAGGTTAAGTTTCCATTATGACAAACGGCTTTAATCCGACATCAGATGTGACGGGACAATTAATATAGATACAATTGTATATGCTGCTTCAGACGGTTACATTAAATAGTGATTGCTGTGATTGTTTATTGCATTAAAATGTGCCTGACACTTTGGAAACCTGCCTCTGAGGCGTGCGCACATGTGCGCTTATCACCAAATTACAGCTGCGGAGGGTGCGCTCCATCCTGCGCCGAGGTTAGACCAGGTTGGAGCTGGCGAGCTTTCAGCGCACTTTCTGCACTGTTTTTGGCACGAAATTGTCACTGCACCAACATGAATCTGCCGACACCTCCCCCTGGTGCGCCATCACCTCCCCTTGGTGCGCCGTCACACCCATCTCTGCGCAGACGGTCTACCAAATCGTCAAACTGTGCGGGGTGCGCCAGGCATGCGCCCCCTGTGCTGCGCCACGAAATTAGGGCCCAAAATCTGAAAATAATTTTTAATGCTAATATGTTAGGCTAAAATATCAACAGTAAAAGTCTGGTCATTTCCAGGTGTGCTGATACAACTATTTATCTTTTGAAGCTACTTTCCGCCGATACCGATGTATACTGATAATATTGCAGCCATATTCCAACTCCTTTCAAAGACAATGCAGTAAGAGGAGTTAGGATGTTAAAAGAAATGCAAAAACGAATATTTGTATTTCATGTTGTTTTTTGAGAAATTGTTGATCAGTCACTAATTGAATTGTCCTAAAACAACAGATTTATAAAGCTTTAAAATATAGGCTTGCTTACATTTTTGCACTTCACTGCAATACATTAAATTCCATTGAAAACATTGTAACATTTAAATCTGTAATGCATCACAGGGCTGTATATTATAACAAAAATGTGATTTGAGCAAACCTCAGCCAGAGTTTGACGTTTATTTCAAACATTGCTTAACTTCTTCAGTCTTCGCATGCACCAGATTTTAGTACAGTGTCATTATGATTAAATACACTACATTTCTTATCATGCTGTCATGATGACCCTTGTGTATAACAAATACTGAGTCTCTAAAGCTCTAATTTTTTGCCCAACAACAGCATCTCCATACCTCGTGTCTTTGAGCTGGAAGCCATCAGTGTGCTCCGGCAGACCGAACACGTGACTGAACCCATGGAGACAAAAGTCTGACCCAATGCTCGAGGGACCTGAAGTCAAACAACAGAATGTTCAATATTTTCTATGAATATACAGCACATTAAAACAATTTAATCAAAGTGAGGCAGAGACAAAGACCCTTTTGTGTGCGGCCACAGTATGCAACACTACCATTAGCTTTAAGGACAAGCAGGTTTGATCATGTAGGGGTAAGAGCTTATTTATTATGAGACTTAAATCAATCCTGTCAAGGCTATGAGGGCATACAGGATGGACTGACACTGTTGGTTCTCTCCTACTGGAACATTAAGAAACACTGAGCTGTGCTTTAGCGGTGGAAACTGCTTTGTAACAGAGGTTGTCTGCAGACCAACCCCACTGGTGATTTCTACTTATGAAAGACATTCTAGCTCCTCTGTGTTGCAGAAGCTGTGGACTGGCAGGGGTTTATCTCATACTTTCTGGGACTGCCAAGCCATTTGGGGGAAAAGTACAATAGGAAATCTTTAAGATTTTGCAACTGAGTATACCATTAGAGGCATGATGGATGATTGTGGTAAACATGTCATTTGAAGGCTTTGGGTGAGTGAATCAGTATTAAGAGTTCTCCTGATAATAACTTATAAATCATCAATGTGAACTGGCTGAAGCCCCACTAACTGACCTTGGACCAAAGTAAACAAAGACTTAAAGAAGTGAACTGTATGGAAAATTTAACAGCGGGCTTCCAGTTGAACGCTTCACGATGGCGATTTAAGGGAAAAAAGCTGAAAAAATTCACAAATTATTCACAAAAACACAAATTTTGTGCTGACTTGATTATATTGTGAACGAAAATGGGTGGAGGTAAAAACAAGAAAACTAAAAATCAAGACGAAACACAAGAACAGGAAGAAACAAACGGTAAAGCCCCAGTCACACATTCCTGTTTCTCATGGCGATTGTGCACGATTGTCATAATCCTGATAAAGTGTGCTTTGGTCGTGGTGCATGCGCTACTTGGTCTGGATCAGCGTTGTATAGTCGTGGATGAACGGAGGGGAACGTAGAAGCTCCACGAGTGTGTGGAGAATCGCCGCTCTCAGTGTAGCGGGGTGGAAGCCTAATGCAGACCTAATGCGAGCGGTATTAGCGGGGCATGTACGGAGCTCAGTCGAGCTGATCGTGGCTCAATCCTGAAAGGTTTATGAGGACGACTGACAAGGATGTATCCGTTTGAGCCCCGACTGTGTCCCGTTCAAGACGGCACAAGCGACGGGGCTTACGTGATGCGAACTGAGCTCGAGCGGGGCTGACGTCCTGTCAGCGGGATGGAATCCTCGTCATATCGCTGTATTAACCTAACTGGAGCGGGACAAATGCCCTCTGAAGCGCTGTAGCTGCGTCACTGACAGTGTATTTACGGGGTGTGTCCAGGGGTGAGACAGTCATTTAATCCCGTATCATAGCGATCACACCAGCCTCCTCAATCGTGTACAGTTGTGCACAGTCGCCATGAGAAACGGTAATGTGTGACTTGGGCATAACCAAACTGATTTGGTGAGGATGGAGGCTAGCTGCGAGGATGGGGCCTTGACAACATTTCAAGCTATACAAATCTTGAGTAAGGATATACAAGATCTTAAAAAAGAGCTTATGCAGGAACTATCAGACTTTAAAAGTGATTTTAAAAGGGACATGAAGCCTGTTATAACTTATTCAATACAATGAAAATGTATTTTGGTGGGTTGAGATGACCGGGGATTCCCTGAGGACCCCTTCATTTTTCCTTCTCTTGTAGTTTCATAGTTAATTTACATATCATTGTCATTGTCATTTTGTATGTCTTTTGACTGAAAACAAAACCATACAATTTCTTGTCAATACTGCCTGAACTTTTGAGATTCTGTATGAGGCTTAATCTCAAAGAACCTGTTTTATATAATGTTCAAAAACCAAAAAATGTCTTAAAACTAAAATATTAAAGAAAATGAAAATGTGCTGTAGTATATTAAAAAGTAGTTGAAAACAGTAATTGAATTTCTTTTGTTGTTTGCCTTTGTGGGTGGAGTCCAACAGGTCAAAAGGTTTGCTGGTAATATCGATGCACATCACAGACCCAGACCAAACTTTACAGAGTATTTTAAATAGTTAGGCAACAGACACAGCATTAAAAAGCTCTAATACTGGCTCAGTGGATCAATCAACTAAAATTAGTCACAGTGAACAGATGTCTTCACATGGTTAACAATTTGTCTTTCAAGATTTGAACTATACAGACTGAAAAATAATTTAAAATAAAATGGTACCATGTTAAATTATTCTGGAAAAATGGGCATTTCAGCATGAAGTGTGCCTGTGACTTCTGGTGTTTCTGCAGACAGCCTCTAGTGGTGAATTGATGAACTGCAGCTTTTTGGCACTTCAACACAAATTTAGTTTTTCAGTGCTGTTACTTTCCACTTGGTGCAAAGCCACAAGGATTGGGTACTTAAACAATTAAACTTAATTTCAATAGATACAAAACAAAAAGACACTGTTAGCAGAGTTGCGATGACATCTTCTTACTTCTTTGAAAAGGGTTTTTAAAACTCCTGTTACTATGGTTTTACAGCCATTTCTTATTTAAGTCTACCTTGTATTTAGACTTTTAAAAATTGAATAACTAGAATAGTTTTGTCATTATTTCTAAGAAAAATAACCAAACAAAATCCTTCTGCAATGTCTAAAAATCAGAAACAAACCATGAGCTTTTATGTCCACAAACTGGCGGAAAGTCTCCTTCCATAATGAATCTGTGCCATCTTCATTGAGCTGCTAACAAAACAAAGACAAAATCATGATCACAAGCATGTTGTTGCTGTAGGGCACAAACCTCTTATCTTAATTTTTTATGATTTTCATATTTTATATAAAGTACAGCTACTGGTCCCTTTCCATGTCAGTGAAGGGGTTTTATATATTAATAAAATTAAAGTCCTAAAAATAAGTAAGGGATAATGCCCGATGAGGTGTCCATTATCAGAAATTAATGGGTGACCTTGGGCGTGGCGAAGGGCCTCTATAGTCCTTATGAATAAGGGGCGGTTCTGGCGTCGTCCAGCTATGGTCACTTATGAATAAAATACATCTTCAATCAATTATTAACACGTTAATGTTGTTTTTACACCGTTAAAATCATTCGTTTTAAACAAGCGGCTGAGCGGTCTATTTAATATCGCTCGTTGTGACATGTTGCTAAGGTAACCTCCTCTGGCCACAGAACCTGCAGCTCGGTCGGCCGCAGTTGTTGTATTAGGCCTAATCAGTGGAGGGAAGTGAGATGATTGCTTAACGGGATGTTACGTGAAAAAAGTGTGATTTCAGAGGGCAAGTGCACCTCTTATCGTTTGTGTATCCAGAGGATGATGTGATTTTTTTTCAAAGAATCAAAGTCAACAGATAGTTTACTAAATAGTTTTTATTGCAAGAAATATTGTCCACCATTCACTCTGATCATTAAATTGCTATCAAGCAAGTAAGTCTATCCTACATCGTTTTTATAAATAGGATGTTCACCTCATCTTTGTCCTCCTCTAAATTGTTTAATTCCTCCAGTGTCACCTCCTTGTGTCGCATCTCCTTATTCTCATATTCTTTTCTCTTCTCTTCTTCTTCTGCTGCATCCCAGACTTCAAAATTTTCGAATTCACCAAACAGGTTGAAGGAAACCATGAAATTGTTTATTTTGTCTACTGTCTTTGAGCTAGGTGATGTTAAGAGTTTCCGTTGCCATGGTTACCAACTACTGTTTGATCCAGCGTAGTAATAGGAGGGTTTCAGTCACGTGATTATTATGACGTATGAAGAGGGCGTGGTTTTAGATGGAGGGCAGGAAGTAAACATGAGTCTATGAAGAAGACCGGCGAAAGTTCGTATTGTGCTGATCTAGGTCCAGTTTCAAGAAATAGATATAAGCAGTTAATCAACAGATACGGTGGGCGTGATCCATATCTCATGAAGATGAGCGAGTTTTCGGCAGAGACAAAAGATTTACCGGCAATTGAGGCTATCGACATCGCAAACTGTCTGGTAATTCAAACAGCAGATGAAAGCCTACAAAAGTATGGAGGCATACAACTTTTTCATCAGCGGGTGGGTCCACAACCTCGGTACCAAACTACTACAGGATGGTTATTGTTTGGTCTTCGCAAGGGTGAGTCTTTCTTCTTTTTTATGTGTTAAGGTGCTAGCAGCTAGCAGTCGCGGCTATGATGTACACAAACCATGGAAACAAACACGCAACACGTGACGCGACGTTAGCCCAACAGTCAAAGAACACAAGGACGTTAATTTGTGATATACTTAAAGCGCCCGTAAACAACACAAAACATTGGCATCTTGATTGCTTATCACCGCACGTTCTAACGTTACTTTACCTCCTGCCCTCCATCTGAATTGCGCACTGTCGCTATGCGACAATGTGACGTCACGTGAAACCCAGCTATTTAGAAGAATCAGGCTATTTGACCGGAACTTCTTTTCTAGGTGTCCATTATCACCTTTTAATGGACACCCTGCAGCCAATCAGAATTGAGTATTCACCCAGACCATGGTATAATATGTAATAATGCCAGTAAATATTCATTCATTTAGAAGCTGAGCATTTTTTAAATTTCCTGTAAGTAGCAATTTGGAGACGGGAGGTTTGTGCCCAGCAGAAATATTCAAAAGTGGTGTTTTCTTACCTCACTGCTGCGCAGCACGGCCCAAAAGAAAAGACAAAGACATTTTAAAATGAATCACTGAGGGGTATGTTGATTTGTTTACACCCCTGAGATCCTCACCTGGGTGGATGCTTCAGCGTCTCAAGCCAGAGTTTTCCTTTAGCGTTAAATGTTACCATCACTTCCTCTTCACAAAGGATCTCCAGTCGGAAAGGGAAGTGCCAGACACAAACCTGGTAACGTCCTGAAGACCAGGAAAGAGTGATGGAGTGCTGAGACTGTCTCACCACTCTCAGCCTGCAGAGGGACGAGAGAAAGGACACTTATTAACTAATCCTGCAGCATTCAGATTATTTAAGGGCTCAGAGCCATCTCTTTAATTTGTAATAAAAGGCTATTTAAAGAATACATTTGTTTTTACATACACAGCTCATAGATGGATTCTTTTAAAGGGATTTGACAACATTTTTTTTGTTTTTATTTTTCATGGACTCCTGAGTCCATGACAAGCTAATAGACATCATTCTTGCAGCTGTGTGTGCAGTAACAAGGAAAAGACAGGCAGGGCTCACCCACCGCTAGTTAGCTTAGCTCAAACACTGGGAGTCATTGGAAAGTGTTAGCTTTCCTCCACCTACAGTCATCAGATAAACTCTTTAGCATCTCTAAACAGTCCTGTGTGCTTGTTGTGATTCATGTTTTTAACTGTTATGCTACGTTACCAATTGCTTTGTTTTTTTTTTAACTACCTGCCGTGGTTTGCACATGCACCCTGCAGTTTACTTTTATATTTAGTTCTTTCAAAATATCATAAAAAGTGCTAATCTTAATCCAAAAATAGATAATATAACAACACGGTTAAAAACAAAAAAAAAAGTCACAACAAGTACACAGAACCACTGCTAATTAGCTTAGCTTAAACACTGGGGGTCACTGGAAAGTGTAAACCTGCCTCCGCCTACAGTCATCAGATAAACTCTTCAGTAACTCTAAACAGTCCTGTGTGCTTGTTGTGACTCATATTTTTAACTGGCATGCTATGATACCAATTGCTGTTTTTTTAACTACCTGCAGTGGTTTGCACATGCGCCCTGCAGTTTACTTTTGCATGTATTTCTTTCAAAACTACATAAAAGTGCTGATCTTAATCTAAAAATAGATAATACAACATAACACAGTTAAAAAGAAAAACAAAACAACTCACAACAAGTACATCAAGCACATCTGTGGTGGTCTGCACATGAGCCCTGCAGTTTAGTTTCTTACTTTAAAAACAGACAGCATAACATGAGAAACAAGTTAAGCCCCAGTCACAGATTCCCGTTTCTCATAGCGATTGTGCACGATTGTCATAATCCTGATAAAAGTTGCTTTGGTCGTAGTGCATGCGCTACTTGGTCTGGATCAGCATTGTATAGTCGTGGATGAACGGCGGGGAACGTGGAAGGGTCCCGACAGTTTTGAACTGTTCAAAACTGTCGTGGAGAATCGCCGCTCTCAGTGTAGCGGGGTGGAAGCCTAATGCAGACCTAATGCGAACGGTATTAGCGTGGCATGTACGGAGCTCAGTCGGGCTGAACGTGGCCCAATCGCGGCTCAATCCTGAAAGCTTTATGAGGACGACTGACAAGGATGTATCCGTATGAGCCCCGACTGTGTCCCGTTCAAGACGGCGCAAGCGACAGGGCTCAGTCGGGGCTTACGTGACGCGAACTGAGCTCGAGCGGGGCTGACGTCCTGTCAGCGGGATGGAATCCTCCTCATATCGCTGTATTAACCTAACTGGAGCGGGATGAACGCCCCCTGAAGTGCTGTAGCAGCGCCACTGACGGTGTATTTACGGGGTGTGTCCAGGGATGAGACAGTCATTTCATCCTGTATCATAGCGATCACACCAGCCTCCTCAATCGTGTACAGTCGTGCACAGTCTCTATGAGAAACGGGAATGTGTGACTTAGGCATTACAATTAGTTGTTTAGAGTTGTTGAAGATTTTATACGATGACTGTAGGCAGAGGCAGGCTATCTGCTGACTCCCAGTGTTTGAGCTAGGCTAATTAGCAGTGGGTGAGCTCTGACTGTGTCTTCCTTGTTACTGCACTCATTGTTGAAAGAATGGAGTCTATCTGTTGTCATGGACTATGGAGTGAGACTAGATATGAAAACAAAAAGTTGTCATATCTCTTCAAAATTACACATTTTCTGTAACTACAGACAATAATCGAGGATTGTTCCGGGTTCAGGCTCAGATCTTACTGTTCACACTGAGGCTCTCCGGTCATCACATCTGGGATTCTGTAGCGTTTCTTTAGAGGACGGAGTTCATCTACTAAAACCCGTATGGTGCCATTTTTGTTTGGTGAGATGGAGAGAAGCAGTTTAGTCTGTAAAAACAAATTAAAGGGCAAATTAGTACAAATTAAGGATGAGCAAACGATCTTATATCTAGAACTGAGTTATTCACATACCTGGTTGATTATTTTAACTGAATATAGGGGTTAGACTTTGTTTACATGAATGAATGAAATATCGTATCATAATTTGAATATTTAAGGATCAAGATTCGCACAAAATTATCAAGAAGAAGCATTTTACCATTGACTGTAGGGCTGGACAATTAATCGGATTTTGATCGTGATTTCAATTTTGCCATCTGACAATCATAAAAACATTATAATCGAAGAAAAACGATGAAAATGCCACACAGTGTGGAGTGCCGTGTATGCAAGTTCCTTCGCTTCATAGCGCTTCTGTGTTCCACGTGCAGCCACAGCGAGAGTGTGTGAGACTTATGTGGATCAATAATACTGTATGTGCCACTCGCTGGTTCTTTAAAGTTGTGTTTAAATCAGTACTGAAGTTTTTTGTTTTTTTTTAATGTATTTTTTGGGCATTTTGTTTCTTTATTGATAGGAGAGAGACAGTGGATAGGCAAACTGGTCACAGGCGGGATTCGGACCTGGACCGGCAGAGGCAAGTGCATGGGATGCCTGGTTGCCAACCACTCTGCCAAACCAGCACCCCAATGCTAAAGTTTTTAAATAAATGAGTAATTGTGTATATTAATTGTGATTTCAATATCACTTAAAATAATCGGGATTCTTATTTTTACCATAATCATCCAGCCCTAATTGACTGCACATCAAACTTGCCCTAATATGACTCTGCATAACACAACTTTATTTTGAGTAAAGTTCAAATTTAACACAAAGATCGTAAATCTTCAACCAATTTAAATATAATGTATTGTACACAGAAATATAGAGGTCCCATGTCCTGCAAAGTGCAATGTGTACTTTTACCTTACCGACACCCTGGATGGATGAATGATCACTAACTAAAATCTTATCTCAACAACTTTGTTTGGGCAGCAGAAGCTCAGTCCAAAGGGACTTGGGTTGGGGACCAGAGGATGGTTCAAGTTCCAATCAAACCACAACTGGAAGTTGGTTTGGTAGCTGAAGAGGTTCCAACTAACATCCCGGGCACTACCAAAGTGCCCTCAACCAAGGCACTGAACCCCAGAAGTGCTCAGTAGGGCTTCTTTGGGGGCAACAAGCCATCAACCTGCAATCTACACTTGCCTGGCCAAAAAAACAGTTACCAAAAAAAAAAAAAAAAAAAAAGGTTTACATACTCTAATATGTTGTTGGAACACCTTTAAGTTTTGATTACAGTGCTCATTCACAGTGGCATTGTTTCGATGAGCTTCAACAATGTCACAGATTTATCCCAGATCACAGCACTGCCCCCACAGGCTTGGACAGTAGGCACTAGGCATGATGGGTGCATCACTTCACCTGCCTCTCTTCTTACCCTGATGCTCCCATCACTCTGGACTCATCAGACCACATGACCTTCTTCCAGTCCTCCACAGTCCAATCTCTACGCTCCCTAGCAAACTGAAGCCTTTTTTCGGGTTAGCCTCACTGATTAGTGGTTTTCTTAAAGGAATATTTCACCCAAAGAATGATATGCCTTAATTTTCTACTTACCCTCATGCTGAGCAACACTCTGGAGCACTTTTTTGATGTCTCAAATGCAGCCGGAGGTCCGGGGTGATTTTCGCTGTCAACAAACGTCCATCTAACAGGGGACAACGGAGCCCGAAGAAAAAGGTCCATTAAAGTCCACAAAAACGTGCCTATTTTCCTTCATACTGCTCGTCCGCTGTAATCCAAGTGTCCTGAGCGGGTAACGTCCATAATTAATTCGAAACGAGGTCATTTAGTACATTTTTCGAGCCTAAACAGTGCTATATCGTACTTCTGCAGTGCACGTCTACGCGCGTTCCCTGCACTACGTAAGCTGCGGCAGACCAATCCAGACGGCTTACGTAGTTGTCCCCTGTTAGATGGAAGTTTGTTGACAGTGAAAATCCCCCCGGACCTCCGGCTGCATTTGAGACATCAAAAAAGTGCTCCAGAGTGTTGCTCAGCATGAGGGTGAGTAGAAAATTAAAGCATATCATTCTTTGGGTGAAATATTCCTTTAAGGCTACACAGCTGTTCAGTCCCAATCCCTTGAGTTCCCTTCACATTGTGTGTGTGGAAATGCTCTTACTGTCACTATTAAACACACCCCTGAGTTCCACTGTTGTTTTTCTTTGATTTGAGTTGGACAAACGTTTAAGTGATTCACCGATCACCATCATTCAGGATTTTTTTTCCGACCACATTTCTCCCTCAAAGACGATGGTTCTCCACTATCCTTCCAGTTTTTAATAATGTGTTGGACAGTTCTTAACCCAGTTTTAGTAGTTTCTTCAATCTCCTTAGATGTTTTCTCTGCTTGATGCCAATGATTTGACCCTTCTTAAACAGACTAACATCTTTTCCACGACCACAGGATGTGTCTTTGACATGATTGTTTAAAAATGAGAAGCTGCTCATTTCATCAGCTGGAGTTAAATAACTCGCTGACAGCTGAAAGTTAATTGCCAATGCAGTAATTATACAATATGAGGCTCCTACCCATTTGCTTTGTTAAATCCAGGTGGTGACTTTCTTTTGGCCAGGCAGTGTATATGTCAGTGCATGACCATAGGACATGTTTGTGCAAGTGTATTTCAGTCTATCTGTGTGTTGCATGTTACTGTTTTAAACAATTGGAATGTCCTCATGAGGGATCAGTTAAAGGTGCTATGAGGAGAATCTCTTACCGGCAACACAAAGACTCTGCTACCCATGAGCACGCACAGCAACTGTCGTAATGCTGCGTTCCAGTAACCTCGGAACTGGGAGTGACATCATCTCCGACTTATCGGCATTCCAGTTGAAGTCGGAAAAAAAAACATGCTGATCTACCAGGCTATCGTTAGCTGTTGTTAGCACGCCCTGCGTTGTTGTTCACAAATATCACATGAAGAATGTTATTATCACTATGGCAGCATTTTTGTAAATATAAGTCTAACAATACTATGTATACAGATGATCTAGAGCCACACACCCCAGTCAGAAGTGCAAATAAATGGATTATTACAGGAGCTAAATAACTGTTCACACTGGGGGCATCCATCTTCGATTGTCAACTCAGGGGTGGCGAGGTTTCACCGAGTTCCCAGTAGGAAATTCCGACTTTGGGGGACGTTCCAGTTGCAGTTTCCTACTTGGAACTCGGAAATTCCTACTTCTGACTACAACTGGAACGCACCAAGACGTGACCCAAGCCAAAGCGTGTGTTTGTTGTGATGCTAATGAATGCAGCTCGGACCTTCCTCAGAACTCTGCATTGCTTTACAACTTCTTTTTTCAACAACTTACAGGATGCAAAACGACGAGGTAATGTATCTCTTTAGTTACGTAGCAGTAGTTTTTGATGTATGACAACAAGCAATTTTTGGAACACTTAGTATTGTAGTTTTGTAACCGGCTATATATCGCTACTTACAGCCTGGTGCTCTAAGACGTGTCTGAATAATATAAATTTGCTCGAGTTTTAATTGTCTTGTTCACGAAGTTGAGTATCCAGGCCAATCCAGCTCTGTCCAACTCGACCTCGAAGCAAAGGAATAGCATTTCTAGATAACCTATTTTGATGCTCTAAAACTCATCTTAAAGTGTGTATTTAGATCAGGCATATATCTAAAAGTGAGACATTTTTGTAATTAATTAGAAACTCCTCACAGTCCCTTTACGTATGTCTTCTTCTATAACAGGTCTTTGAGCATGTTAAATGTGCGTAAGCTGAGGGGTAAAGTCTTGTCGCATGAGAAAGTTTTAATTCTTGCCATAAGGTTAGATTATTGCAAGCTGGTCTTTAGTGATTTATCAATCAGCCCCAGTGTGACGATGATTAAAAAGCTTCAAATGTGCATAAATAAATCATCTTCAAATGGACAGAAGCTGGTGCTATGACCTGTATATTTGGCTCCAGCAGTTCAAAACATGCCCCCTTCTCTGTGAGCACCATGGTGTCCAGAAGGGCCTTGTACTGCAGCTTTGGGCCCTGCATCTGTCGCCTAAAAAAGCAAGAAATAACCATCAAAACTTATGGAAATACTCTGAAAGACTGTCATTGATGAGGTCTGCAAACATGAATCCAGATTGAAAAGCCTTGCGAACATGTGCAGTAGATATACTTTGCTAAGAAGTATTTGCCTGCATAAATTGCACAGCTATGAAAAGGTTAAGTTACCTGTAAAAGGCCACATCTTCACTTTTCTTGAACTTCTGCTGCCCTTCATCATCAGGGACAACACTGTGAGGGAAACAAAGAGAAAGTGAAAGTAAATATAAGTCACAAATTTAAGTCAAGATTATCAACATTTCACTAAATTCAAATCTAAAAGTAAATCAGCATAACTTTTTCTGCAGTAAAACCCTCAAAGAGAGGGTTTTCTGGTTGCCTGAGAGGGCACCTGCTTGGCTATGACTGATAACAGAAAGTCTGCCACAGTGAGCTTTTAAGGATCGTCCAGCATGCAGAACAGAAACTGGCGGGCCTTTCTGATGCTTTTGGTACAGTTTGCATATCGATTTTGCATGAGCTGCCCCTGTTTTCAAAGGGAAAGATCAATATTCAAACTTGCCACCGCAGCAGAGTCCAAGAACAGCATGTTTGTACCTGTCAACAGCGGGCTGGCTCACTGCTGCCATTTTCAGCCGACACACAGACTGTTCACATCAGGCGTTGGCGATCATGTCCGGTCACGGGAATAATGCATAATGTTAATATACCACATTCATATCTGTTTAAGCTCTGTCAGCAGAGAAATCCAGAAGGCGCCGATCACACGGAGGATGTTACTGTCAATGTACCACTAACTGACTTCCGGTTTGAACTTTCAGACTAAAGTACATGCCTCCGTCAACCATCGGTCTTTTATGGAAGCCCATTTCCGCCAGGGGAAAAAAAAAAAAGAAGAAAAAGTCATAATTATGAGATAAGAAAGTCATAATTATGAGTTAAAAAGTCATAATTATGAGATAAAAAGTCGAAATTATGAGTTAAAAAGTCATAATTATGAGATAAAAAGTCGAAATTATGAGTTAAAAAAGTCATAATTATGAGATAAAAAGTCGAAATAATGAGTTTCTAGTGCTCCTGCTTGTATGGTGGTCTCTGCATCACCTCCCTTGCCCAGTCATGTGAACATGTTGTGCAACCCTAAATAATGTAACTTATTTTATCAAATGAATAGATAGATGAAAATTAGCATGATTTATTGTTGTGTCTTATAATCTGGTATCACTGGAACTAAACACATTACATACACATACATATTTACGTAGCGCTGGTGTTGATTCAAGTTTCAATTTAGCCTATACGCTACGTAGCATATAGGCTAGTAGCACACAGGCTACATTGAAGTGTGCATTGTAATACTACATTATTATCATTTCATTTTGTAGGCTTTCGATCACGGTACTAGTTCCCTGAAATGTAAACCAAGTGTTGCAGTGTTGAATAGTTATATATATACTGTACATTTGTACCCTGGCCCGTTTTAGCACATCTACACTTTAAATTCGAGTGCGCGTCTAAACCGCCTCGTACGGTAATGCTTGGGAGGGCCTTTGTGGTGCATTCAGGTACACCTCGGAAACTTAAGAATCTATATAGAAATGTTGTTTTGTTATTATTATCATTTGTTGATATACATGTACTGATCATGACAACATTCTTTTAAAAAATCAAAAGAAACTGATAAAATAAGTTACATTGTTTAGGGTTGCACAACATGTTCACATGGCTGGGCGAGGGAGAAGATGCACTAAGAGTGAAGTGATGCAGAGACCACAATGCAAGCAGGAGTACTAGAAAAAAAAAAAAAAAAAAAAAAAAAAAAAAAAAAAAAAAAAAAAAAAAAAAATTATGACTTTTTATCTCATAATTTCGACTTTTTATCTCATAATTATGACTTTATTATCTCATAATTTTGACTTTTTATCTCATAATTATGACTTTTTATCTCATAATTTCGACTTTTTATCTCATAATTATGACTTTATTATCTCATAATTTCGACTTTTTATCTCATAATTATGACTTTTTATCTCATAATTATGACTTTATTATCTCATAATTTCGACTTTTTATCTCATAATTATGACTTTTTATCTCATAATTATGACTTTTTATCTCATAATTATGACTTTTTATCTCATAATTATGACTTTATTATCTCATAATTTCCACTTTTTATCTCATAATTATGACTTTATTATCTCATAATTTCGACTTTTTATCTCATAATTATGACTTTATTATCTCATAATTTTGACTTTTTATCTCATAATTTCGACTTTTTATCTCATAATTATGACTTTTTATCTCATAATTTTGACTTTTTATCTCATAATTATGACTTTATTATCTCATAATTTCGACTTTTTATCTCATAATTATGACTTTTTATCTCATAATTTTGACTCTTTATCTCATAATTTTGACTTTTTATCTCATAATTTTGACTTTTTATCTCATAATTATGACTTTATTATCTCATAATTTCGACTTTTTATCTCATAATTATGACTTTTTATCTCATAATTTCGACTTTTTATCTCATAATTATGACTTTTTATCTCATAATTATGACTTTTTATCTCATAATTTCGACTTTTTATCTCATAATTATGACTTTATTATCTCATAATTTTGACTTTTTATCTCATAATTATGACTTTTTATCTCATAATTATGACTTTTTATCTCATAATTTCGACTTTTTATCTCATAATTATGACTTTATTATCTCATAATTTTGACTTTTTATCTCATAATTATGACTTTTTATCTCATAATTATGACTTTTTATCTCATAATTATGACTTTATTATCTCATAATTTCGACTTTTTATCTCATAATTATGACTTTATTATCTCATAATTTCGACTTTTTATCTCATAATTATGACTTTATTATCTCATAATTTTGACTTTTTATCTCATAATTTTGACATTTTATCTCATAATTTCGACTTTTTATCTCATAATTATGACTTTATTATCTCATAATTTCGACTTTTTATCTCATAATTATGACTTTTTATCTCATAATTTCGACTTTTTATCTCATAATTTCGACTTTTTATCTCATAATTATGACTTTTTATCTCATAATTTCGACTTTTTATCTCATAATTATGACTTTATTATCTCATAATTTTGACTTTTTATCTCATAATTATGACTTTTTATCTCATAATTATGACTTTTTATCTCATAATTTCGACTTTTTATCTCATAATTATGACTTTATTATCTCATAATTTTGACTTTTTATCTCATAATTTCGACTTTTTATCTCATAATTATGACTTTTTATCTCATAATTATGACTTTTTATCTCATAATTTCGACTTTTTATCTCATAATTATGACTTTTTATCTCATAATTATGACTTTTTATCTCATAATTATGACTTTATTATCTCATAATTTCGACTTTTTATCTCATAATTATGACTTTATTATCTCATAATTTCGACGTTTTATCTCATAATTATGACTTTATTATCTCATAATTTTGACTTTTTATCTCATAATTATGACTTTTTATCTCATAATTTCGACTTTTTATCTCATAATTATGACTTTTTATCTCATAATTATGACTTTTTATCTCATAATTTCGACTTTTTATCTCATAATTATGACTTTATTATCTCATAATTTTGACTTTTTATCTCATAATTATGACTTTTTATCTCATAATTATGACTTTTTATCTCATAATTTCGACTTTTTATCTCATAATTATGACTTTATTATCTCATAATTTTGACTTTTTATCTCATAATTTCGACTTTTTATCTCATAATTATGACTTTTTATCTCATAATTATGACTTTTTTAACTCATAATTATGACTTTTTTTTCTTTTTTTTTTTTTTTTTCCCTGGCGGAAATGGGCTTCCATAGTCTTTGGTTATAACGACGTCAAAAGTGAAAGTAAATTAAAAGGGAGGAGAAAGTCGTACATTCAATATTATTTTGGGGCCCGAGAGGTTGAAAAATCTACGGAAGAGTATTAGGGCCATCCGTGAGAAAAAAAAATGAGAGGGGTAGAATTTTTTTTTTCATCATACACTTAGAGAAAAAAGTCGAAATGTCGAGAATAAAGTCGGAATGTATCATCGTATAATTCCTAATTCATTTGTGATCCAAAAACGAAAAACAATTATTTTGATATTTGTTCCAAAACGAAAAACGGAAGAACCGTTTTCTTGTCAGGATGCAAAAAACGAACAACCACAACAAATGACTATAACACGAGCCGTTTTATTATTTTTCAATATTCCTTTTCTCCCTCCTCAACTTGTTTTTTTTTTTTTTTTATGTCAATCTTTATTGAACAGATAACAAATTACAGACAATCAGACTAGTAAGGAAGACGTAATGGGGCAATATAAAAGAAAATAAATTAAAACAAAATAAATGTACATGTTGAAATAAAATAAATAAGTACATGTACTTAAGATGAATGTATTAATTAAGGCACTTCTTGGTTTGGGGTAAGTGAAAATGAATTGTTTAGGCAAAGCAGTGTGTGTTCACTTTTCTTGTTTGTCATTACTCTTAAGGTGTCTATATAAAAATAGAATTCATTTATGAAAATATGAAAATTAGGTAGGGATTTGGAGAACTTCATTTTATGAATATCAAAACTTACCCATGAGAATCATTAGATTTACTATGAAGCAAACTGATTTGTCATTATATTCAAATTTTGAAATAATATCTTTGGGTCTGATTGTTATGTATTGTTTAGTTTTATTATAAACAAATTTCTCCAAGTCCCCCCAAAACACAGATGATGATGGGCAAATACAAAACAAATGCAAAATTGTCTCTGGCTCAAGCTCGCAAAAGGTACACATTTCATCCACCTCTGTAAATCTGGAAATAGATTTGTTACAAGGGTAAATACAATGTAAAATTTTAAAATGAACTTCTCGTATTTTATTTGAAAGACAGAATTGAAAGGGACATAACCAGGCCTTGCGCCATCTAATATCAACCAACTGTGAGTCCCAAATGAATTTACCTCTGGGCGAAATTTTATTACTTCTCTGTAAAACTTTCCTAAGATGTTTGTTTGTACATTTTCTATCCATTATGTCAATTCCGTCAACCTTAAGAGACGGTGTCTGAAAATTAATATTTTGATAACTTAAGTGACATTTTATTAACTCAATCATGCCAGTGGGTATGGCCTTTGTAATGGAAACAAACTCTCTGTATTTGACTGGAAGAATTTTAGCTTTCAAAAAGTTTTCATAACTGTAAAGGTTTCCATTCTCATCAAATAAAGCTGTCACAAAAATTATGTTCCTCTCAATCCAGCTCTCTTTATATATACTTTTGTTGTTGATAGTTATATGCCCATTGTTCCAAATTATTTCCTTGTGCGGAGAAAAGTTGTGAACATAACATAATTTCCAAGAGAGTAAGGCCTGTTGATAAAACTTTGAGAGCTTCAGTGGCAATTTAGAAACTGTGAAGTTGCAGCTCAATAAAAAATTTAAGCCTCCAACTTTTTTAAATATATTATGCGGAATGAAATTCCACAGTGACTCTGGTTGTTCCAAACATTTCTTCAGCCATTTAACCTTAAATGTAGAATTTAAATGACAAAAATTCAAAATCTCTAGACCTCCTTCTGCTCTTTCTAAACTAAGGATTTCTTTCTTGAGATGGTGGTGTCTATTTTTCCAAACAAAACTGACAAATAATCTATTGATTTCTTTACAAAGTGCATCATTAAGATATAGTGACAGAGTAGGATAAACAAACCTTGACACACCTTCAGCTTTTGACAATAGCACTCTTCCAAAAATGGAGAGGTCTCTCTGCATCCACATATTAAGAATTGACTTGGTTTTTGTAATTTTTGGATGGAAATTAAGTTGCTGTCTAAGATTAATATTTTTTGTAATGTTAATTCCCAGATATTTAACAGTTTGTTTAACAGGAATATTAAGTATTAGCTGTTCATCAGTCTCGTATAAGCATAAAATTTCACTCTTATTGATATTAAGTTTAAGACCTGATGCCTCAGAAAATTCACCAGTTACCTGCAGCGCAGTTTGTACTTGTGATTTGTCCTTGAGAAATAAAACCGTGTCATCAGCCAGCTGTGAAATCTTTACCTCTCGATTTAAGATTGTTAAGCCTTGAATGTTTGGGTTTCGCGAGATATTCAAAAATAGAAGTTCGGCAACAACCAAAAACAAAAAGCAGGAAATAGGGCAACCTTGGCGTACTCCTCTGGAAACAGGAAACCTTTTGGACATCCTAGGATATAGAATGACCGAACTATTTATGTCTTTATAAAACATGGCAATGTTACTAATAAATTTATCACCAAAACCAAAAATTTGCAGGGTTTGTATAATGAAGGGGTGCTCAATGGAATCAAATGCTTTGTAAAAGTCAAGAAAGATCATCAACGCTTTGGAGTTTATAAAGTCAGAATAGTCAATTAAATCTAATACTAATCTAATATTAGAGCTAATATGGCGTTTTGCCATGAAGCCATTTTGGTTTTCACTTATTATCTCATCTAAATTATTTTTTAATCGTTTAGCATAAGCTTGCGCTAATATTTTATAATCAATATTTAGGAGTGAAACTGGTCTCCAGTTTTCTATCATTAAAGGGTCTTTTCCTGGTTTAGGAATCAAGGTTATCAAACCTTGCTTCATGGTTGTTGTCATTTCTTGTTTATTTATGCATTCATTATACATTAATAGAAGATTATCTTTTATTAAATCCCAGAAATAGAGGTAAAATTCTACTGTAAGGCCATCGCTTCCAGGTGATTTCTTCAGTTTCATTGAATGTACAGCATTAGTGATTTCTGAACATAAAAGCTCAGCGTCACATTTCTTTTTAAAATTTTCTGAAATCAAGGGTGTAAAGTTCTGTATATGTTTCATAAATGTGTCACACTGTACCTGGTTAAACTCAGAGGTATATAGTTTGCTGTAAAACAAGGTGATATAATTAGAGATGTTATTAGGGTCAGAACATATGACATTGTTTATCATAAGAGATGCCACACTATTTCTCTTTCTATTCCTTTTCTCTAGTGCAAAAAAGTAACTGGAATTTTTCTCTCCTTCTTCTAACCACTTGGCTCGGGATCTGATGAAGGCGCCTTTAGCCAAATTCACATACATTCTATCAAGCTCCTCACTGAGTCTTTTTAGTGTTATTAATTCATCCTCAGATAAATCGTGTTTGGAAATTAGGGGCTGCAACTGATTCATTAGGGCATTCATCCTTTCATCTTTCAGTTTTTTTATTTCTTTGCTTCGTTTAATTGCAACTTCCCTGATTTTAAATTTAAAGAATTCCCATTTCTGAATTGAATTAATTTCATTTCTGTTAAATATGTCTTTGGCAAGCAAATTAACACTTTCTTTAAATTTTTCATCATCTAGAATATTGTTGTTTAATTTCCAATAACCTCTAATGTTTGATTTTTCTTTGGATCCTCTTAAACTTAGTTTTATCACTTTATGGTCAGACAAAGGAGCATGAGAATGAGAGACATCTGAAACAAACTGTAAACTCTGCGATGACATTAACCAAAAGTCAATTCTTGACTGTAAACTCCTGCAGGAATTAGACCATGTGTAGTCTGTGACACTAGGGTTCATAAATCTCCACACATCTGTCAGTAAAAAATGATCACTTATAAATGAAGAAGGTTTAAAGTTCGATAACGAAGAAGGTCTTGGAGGATGCCGGTCCATGTAATCGTCTGGAGCGTCATTAAAATCCCCTCCTATGATAGTGGTAGACGATTTGTATTTTTCTTTTAAGGTGTCCAGCTTTAAAGAAAGTTCAGAAAACATATCCTTTGCTTGAGCTGTTCTGTTTGGTCCATAAACATTGCAAATAATAAACAGGGAGTTATCCATTTTCAAAACTAAAATAATCCAACGGCCTTCCTTTGACACTTGTGGACTCCAAAATATCACCATTACATCTGTTTAGTAATATTGCAACTCCAGCTGAGTAATTTGAGCCATGAGAAAAATATATTCCATCACCCCAATGTGATTTCCAGAATTTTTCATCATCAATGTCTGAATAAGTCTCGTGTAAGAAAACGATATCAGTACAGCAGCTTCTGCAAAATAAAAATACTGCCTTCCTTTTTGTATTATCACTCAAGCCCCTTACATTAACAGAACACAAATTCAGTGCCTTAAAACTAAAACGTTCCATATTTAACAAAAGGTTATCTGATGTCTGAATAACAGATGAACTTTACACTATATCAGAGAAATGGATACTTACAAACCTCGAACCTCAACTATAAGTACCGTCTCTTTTAATCATGGATTTTAAACCATTTAACATTCTTAACTGTTGTCCTTTTTGCACCGCTGCATCTCTCATGACAGACACTTTGAGAAAAGCGACCTAACGAGTCACTTTTTTCCCTTCGATGTAAGCATCAGGTCCCCAGAATCCAGCACGTTTCCCTTGCTTTCTGGCTGCTTCCACGAGTGGCCACAGCCGGTTTCTTTCCATCCTGTCGGCGTGTGTTAAATCCTCCTTGAGCATCAGCTTCTTCTCTTTTAACATCGTGTTTTCACGGGAGACTTTCCAGATTTTATTCCTTAAGTGTTTCATTGTGAACTGAATGATGATGGGGCGACTTGAGTTGTCATGGGGCACTCCTACCCTGTGCACTGTGTCGACAAGAAAGCCGATTTTCTCCTTTTCCTCTGGAACAAGCATCACAAAAAGCTTCATGATGTCGACGCTGATGTTTTCCGCAGGCGTCTCTCTCATCCCGTACAGCCGTAGATTCCATCGTTGGCTGTATCTCTCGGCTTCGTCCCATCTCTGCTGCAGTTTGGAGACTTGTTCCGATAACTCCTTCACTTGCTTTTCATTCTTTTGAACTTGTATTTCCACTCCTTTCGGCTGGTCACACACTGCTGTAATAGCATCGGTGTTGCAGGATAGCTTTTGCTCAAGAGTGCTGAAGCGGTTTGTTAATTCCACCACTGCCTTCAGGATATCGTCATTTGAAGTGCTTTCAGTAGTATCTTTGGACCGCTGTTTTTTTGGGTCCGGACTCTTTGTTGGTGTTACTGGTAGTGGCGTACACAATCCGTCGAAACTGTGAATATCTTGTTCGATTAATGAAGTTCCTTCATTGCTCCTACTCTTAGCCGGTCATTTCGCCATGGTAGTTAAGCTAACTCAGTTAAGCTAGCTGTCACGTTGTTGAGTTTACTTTCTTCCGTTCTTCCTCTTTTTTTTTTCTTTTTACTCACAGTGTCTTTCTTTTCCTCCACGATGTGTCAGCGGTGATAAACTAAGGTTTACTGTCCCATTTTTGACGTGGTACTACTTATAGTATCGGAGCTCCTCACAATCCAACCGGACTGGCCGCCATCTTGAGCAACCTCCCTCCCTCCTCAACTTGGAACGAAGAAGGAATCAACCAATGACGTCACGTGTTTTTTCGCTTCTCGATTCCAAAACCAAATCCAAAAAACCAAGTCACATGTTCTGTTCCTTTTTCCGTTTCCAAACGGGAAACCCAAATTCAAATAACGGCCCGATATTCCTTTTTGCAGTCTCATTTTTTTCATTTCGTATTAAGGACGAAAAATAAACTGATTTCCGGTTCACGGGAGCGCGCACAGCCGTCATAGCTGAAAAGCGCAGCTCCTGTGGCTCTGCAGCTCTGCAGCAGGTTTCATCGGACTCAAACAACCAGTTTGTTTATGAATATGTAACTATGTTTATTTATGATTGATAGACTCCTGTATGTCTACTTGCCTTGTATCGCTGTTCAATGACTAGTTAGTGATTTTAATCTGGCGTGTACTAGCGCTAATAAAGATATGTGTCACTGACGGAGCTACTTTTTTCTGCACCAAAATTATATTAGATCACTCAACAGAGTAATTGGCCACACACAGTGATTTGTACAGTGTGGAAATGAGTAAAAACACATTACTATAACTCCAACCAGTACTTTTAACCTCTTAAGAAATGAGTAAAAGCACATTACAATGTAAAAATCAGCTTATTTTGCTTGCCAAAAACTGATTCATGCCTCTGATACAGTACAAAGATGGATATATTACCCCAAAATAAGTAAATATAACACAGCAGAGTAATATTTACAACATTTGACTCCAAGTACTTTTTACCACTTAAAAAATAGTAAAAGCACATTACAATGACAAAATCAGATTCATTGCTTGCCAAAAACTGATTCATGCCTACATGCATATAGTAAATAGATGAATATTTAGTCCAAAAATAACTAAATATAACACAGCAGAGTAATATTTACAAGATTTATCTCCAACCAGTAGCCTACTTGCATGTACTGTACAATACCAGAGGCATGAGTCAGTTTTGGGCAAGCAAAATAAGCTGATTTTACTAATTGTAATGTCATTTTTCTCATACTTCAAACCGTACAAAGCACTTTGTGGGGTCAGTTACTCTGTTGAGGGATCTAATGTAATTTTGGTGCAGAAAAAAGAAGCTCCCTCAGTTTATTAGCGCAAATACACGCCAGATTAAAATCACTAACTTGCCTATTGAACAGCTATATAAGGCAAGCAGACGTACAGGAGGCTATCAAATGCAAAAACAAATAAACATTGTTAGATGATCAAAACAAACTGGTTGTTTGAGCTTGATGAAGCCGAAGAGCCACAGAAGCTGCTCTTTTCAACTATGACGACTGTGCGCGCTCCCGCGTACCGGAAATCAAATTTTGGCACAACACGGGCTCTCCAGTCATTCCTGATGGGCTGTGGTCAAACTTTAGAAAATTAATACACCTCGTAGAAATGTTTCTCACGTTTGATTGTTGTGGTGATTTGAAGATATCATTCAGCTGCCTTGTATTCAAGTCCTCTTTTTTTCTGAAAAGTTTTGTTGGCGGAGCCACGCTGTCCACTCTATAGTCTATGGTCCTACACAGCAGCACCGCCCTGGCAGGTGCTCTTACTTTGAAAAGGAAACTTCCGGTCTCACAGTATGAAAAACGGCCGTTTTTTTGTTTCTGTCTTCTAAAATTTTATTCACTGTTTTTAGAAACGGAAAATGAAAATCAGTTGGTTTTTCAAAAATAAGAGAGGAACAAAATGGAAACAATTTAGTAAAAATATACACATAATGTGAGAAAGGTATTAGCAAATGAAAAGAAGTGTACAAATGAATAAAGGTTATATAGAACACAATTCTACATGTAGCCCACAAAATGCTGCATGTGAGGGTAGAGCACTGAAAATCTGTAGGCTACTCAAGTAAAAGTACAATTACTGAAGTAGAAGTAAAATGACTATTTAAGAAACCTATTTAAGTCAAAGTAAAATGTTACCTGCTTAATAATTTACTCAAGTATAAGTTACTTTCCGTTTGAATATTTTATAGGGTGTGCGGACCAGTGCAAATAATGAAAAAAACAGCACTTGTTGATGAAATATCTGGTTTACTCAGACTACCAGCTCTAAACTCGAAGATATTCATGTCATCAGCATGTTTCATAAAGAAAAGCAATTCATCACATCTGAGAAGCCAACAGCTAAGACTAAAACAATTATTCCTTTATCAAAATAGTTGCTGAGTAATATTCTAATGACTTACCTGGCAGTGCTGCAAAGACTTATTTCGTTTTCTTTGAATAACTTTTAGAGGCTTGAGAAGGTAAGACATAAAGCAAAAATGAGACAAAAGCTTGGGAAATAAAGTCTGTGCAAAATGTGTATTATACCTGTATTCTATCCTGTCCTATTATCTCTTGAACCCTTTTCATTAATCCAGTCACCCCTTGTGAGGGTCCTGACCTCCAGGTTGGGAACCACACTGCCTTTAAGACAAAATCATCTGAATTAGGGGTCCATGGCCTATTGTGCATCTATTGTGGGTGTCCTTGACATGAAAAAGTTTGGGAACCCCTGTCCCAAGAGATAATATGTTTAAATGAAAACATTAATTACCAACATGGTCTTATGGACATGACAGTCAAATCGGAGATGTGGAATATAAGTACACATTTCTTGTCTAGAATTGAAGACGTCATGTTGCAAACAAACAAACAAACAAACACTTTTATGTGTTTAGGGAATTTATAAGGTCCAGTTAACATCATTAAAAGTAACTTCCAAACACATTCAAGAAAAGAAAAAAGCAAAAGCCAAGAGAAATTTTGCAGTGGAAGCAAGCTTTTGCTTGAACATTATTAACTCAGACTCCCTCTCTCACACACACACACACACTAATTCCTCGACACACACATGCACACCACACTATGACATCCCTAAAACACACCCAAATAATTTTAGTTCAACATATTTACAGAATTGTTGGGCAGTGTGTAACAATATACAGTATATATTGTAAACAGAAGCTTGTTGGTGTTTGACAGATACTATAGATGGTACATGGGAAGATGGCACAATCTGCTAGAAACAATAAAACAACAAAAAGTACAAATTCAAAGGGATGTAAACACCAAGCCAAAAAAAAGAAAAGAAATCAAAATCAAACTGCAATGGCAGTGCATTCAAAAAAATGTGTTTTTAATGTGAGTGAATGACACAAAAAAAATCCATAGCAAACTCAGTGTAGCTATTTTGTGTAGACAGTGCATTAAAGACATAGAAATGTTTTTCCCCCTGAAATATCCAAATCCAAATACACATCCTTTGCAAAATTCATGCCAATATATCAACAGAGCCTGTTATTCACAAAGATAAAGTCAAATATGTACAAAAAATGCCCAGTTGTCAAAACAATGCATTAGCAACGCAACATTAAAACATCAAGACATTTAGGTGCATGCATGTCTACCTACACCCGACCCTGCATACTCTGTCTTTACACATGCCGTCTTGCAATATGAATTAGGTCTTTAATTCCGTTTTGAAAACAGGTTGGCTCATTGTTGACAGCATGGTCAAAGAGTTCAGAAATGTCAGAGTACTGCTGTGCAAATTCGTGTTCAGCTGCTGTCTGGTGCTCAACTGTGGAGAATGGGTTTCTACCACCAGGAAGGGGACCCCACTTCCTGGTGGTAAGAGTGTGCAGCTTCTGCAGCCTCTGGCAAACACTCTGCCGGTCGCTTCTTTGGGCATCCACCCAGACTCAGTTGATTTGGGACACCCTTGCCTAAAATAAGCAAATCAAAACACAAATCAGCCTAGAAAGTTTGGGTAATTAACTTATCACCATCATGCATATCAATCCACCTTGTCCTGTAATCCTCAGGAGTCCTTGGAATCTTTTTCAAGTGAGCTGTTAGTACACTTCAAAAAATATATATATCAAAGTATTCAGTTAACTTTTATGTTATTCTTATATATTACACTTAATTATACTTAGTTATACAGAAAAGTATAAAGTCTAAGTATATTTGGCTTCAATGTTCAGTACATGGAAAAAACTTAATTAGTTTAATATCTAGGTCAAAATATTTCAAATGATTGATCGCTACTACTTGGCTTGTAGTTGTGCTAACTCTTTTATAGAGTAGCCTATAAATGACTGTTCACATATTTGCTTCTTTGAGATAGTACTCCATCATGTTTAACATAGCATCTTGTGGATAAGATGGACTATATCGGACCTTACATCTTTACCAAATATTAGGTTATGTCTGCTCTTCTTAATAATGGCAAGGTATGGTTTAAAAATAAGGCCTAGGGGTGTCAAACATGACTACCAAATTTGTATGGTCATATGCCACTGTTGGAGCGAGATAGATCAATTAAAGCTGTGGTCTACGATTTGAAACCGCAGCCCGCCCCTCCTTCCCTCCCCTCTCCCCTCCGTGTTCCAAGATCCCGCCCCCAGCTCGTGACGCCTCATATAGCCCCCTCGGACAGAGCTACGAGCGACTAGCACAATATATCAGCAGCAAACTCAATCAAAAACAGCTCAGCTCAACTGAAAGTATCAAACACGACAGACATCTCCCTTATAACACACAGCAGTAGCCATTTCAATTGGACCGGCGGCAATGCGGGTTTGGCGCCGCCAGAGCAGAGCCGAGTGTGGGGGAGGATTTATCTTTCTCAGCCTGTCCTCCCCAGCTCAGCTTACAGTGCTAACGATTAGCGGCTAACAGGCTAACCCGCTCCCCTACAAGTTATTAGCCTGTGCAGGCACAAACTAACCAGAGTTATTCAGCAGACATCTCACACTGCAGTAAACAAAGCCATTACCTGATCAACCAGGGGCGAAACGGCCGATGCTGAAGGTCTGATGGCCGGCTGAGGCTATTCGTTAGCCGTTAGCCCGCTAACAGGCCTCCACCCGCGGGCAGAGCTCCGTTGGGCCCGCGGGAGAGGGAGGCGGATTCCCGGGTTCGGCGCTAGGCTTTCCCGGCTCCATGATAGTTCAGTAGCTAACGCTGCTAGCTGCTCAGCGGAGGTAGAGGGGAGGAGGCGGGACCATGGGCATGATGCTGCGTACTGCGTAGTGAGGGAGACGAGGGAGAGGGGAGAGGAGAAGGGTGGTCTGCAGCCAGACTGTCTTGGGAGAGGGAGGCGGATTCCCGGGTTCGGCGCTAGGCTTTTCCGGCTCCATGATAGTTCAGTAGCTAACGCTGCTAGCTGCTCACCGGAGGTAGAGGGGAGGAGGCGGGACCATGGGCAAGATGCTGCGTACTGCGTAGTGAGGGAGACGAGGATTGGATGGACTCATGGACTAACTCACGGACCAATTAATAGTTGCAGGTTCTTAGGCTTGATTGGTCAGCTAGTATGCAGCTTTTCAGCAGATATACTGAATGGATTTTTTTCATTCTTTTTGGTCTTTATACTGTGTAGATAGGACCATAGGACCATAACAGCCTTATAAACGGTGTTATTAATATGTACAAAGCTTCCAAATCGTAGACCATAGCTTTAATATATCAGAGACATCAGTGTAAATGTGCAAGAGTTAGCTGCTGAGCTCATTCTCATCCTGGTGATACACTGCAAGCTCTGCCATAATAGTTACCGTATGTGAAGCATGACAGTGCAACACAGGTTTTATTGTAGTGTCATATCAACAGCAATATGATAACGTACATCTCTGCCTTGTAACTTCACACAATAATCTGGAGGCATCTATCTGAACATACCACATTTAAACATTTCAATCTACCCTGTGTTGAAAAAAGTGGATAAAATTAGCAACAGACATATTCACAATGAAAAACATAATGCATAGAGGTACATAGCAGGCTCAAAGAGAATTTTAAAAAGTGGTATGCTAACCTTGGATCCTGTGTGCATTCCAGGACTGCACCATCCGGTCAAGTGCGATCTCAGCTACCTGCCAAGTTGTCCTCCATGTGAATTTGCTCCTGGTCAACAAGGTGGATGAGAGCCCTTTTCAGAGGGTACACTGTAAAAAAATGTCACTCTAAAATTACGGTAAGTTACTGGTTAATAATAGCATTACTTTCACAGCAAGTCTGTAAAAGTATAATATTTTCACAGCAATTTACTGTAATTAATTCACAGTAATTTACTGTGATAGTTTCACAGTAGTTTACATTGAAACAACAGCACTTTATGGTAAATTCACAGTTGCCATGCCCAAGGAATTACTGTAATACAGCAGTGTTTAGCTGTGGACTTGAGTAGGGTATAGCTGCAGCCTCGGAGCCCGCAGTTTCAGGACCGCAGTTTCAGGACCGCACATTCAGGACCCCTGGTTTCTCTGAACAGCGCCACTCACCTTAGGGGGCTGCATTACTTGTACAAAGAGACGACGAGGAGTATGACGACAAGCAACAAACTGAGAAGTGAGTACTGAGAAAGTTTTATTTGTTTGTTATTAAAAATTAATTCCTTTGCATGAATTTAGCTGAAAAATAAACGTCGGCTTAACAAAGTATGTAATAAGTTTGCACAAGTTTAGCTTAGTGCAACATTAATAAGTTTATGAGAGGTTGTTGTAACTGTGTTAGAATGTTTACTATTAACGTATTTAGCTAACGCTAACTATTATATCGCCTTTCGGCCAAGACTATTGTTTGATACAACTATTTTATTTAGCTTTTAGACAACTGTCATTTCACAATCAACAGGCAGGATTACTTAAAACTATGCAGCTGGTTGTGGTCACTTATAATTAACCTCACCTGTATAATGCTGACTGTATATTAACATTTGTGTTGTGAAATGATTTGGAAAGCCCAACTGTCCTAATTGTCTCTGACTAATCATATTTCTATAATTAATTATAGTCAACTTAAAAGAATGATAAAAAACCTCTCTCTTCTCTTTCTTGCAAATGTCAAAAAATCCACCTGAAGTTTAACTTATCTGCTTGTAATGTACGTTTTTTTTCATTTTATACTTTTTCAAATATCCTTCTTTTTACGATACTATATTTAACATTTACGTACAAGCTTTTTGAAGTTTTGGCTCTTAATCAACAATGTTTTTGCCATGAACTTTAATCGTAGTTTGCATTTGCTTTTCTAAATTTTCAGCAATGTATTTAAGTGCATTCCAGCAGTCAGCATTCTCACTGTATTTTCACAGGAAATACGATTTTCTAGATTTTCTATGAAATTATTGGAATTTTTTTTTTGTCTAATTATGTGATCTCTTTCTTTTAAAGATGCATAGAACTATCCAGGAAGGCAGAACATTGCCGGAAATCTCAAGATGTACTACATGCTGCAGACAGTTTCATTGCCCATTCTGTTGCTCAACTGTGTTCCGAGCCATTTCGACAGAGCTATTCTCCATGAAGGTAACATTTGAGAACATTGTCACAGGAAATGCAAATTAAGTTACAAAGTGTCTGCATGAAATGGTATTTGTTAGTGAATACTAATATGAGCTAATTTCTTGCCTGATCAAGCCCATACCAGTAAGCCAATCGATCATTTTACAATATTTTATTTTAAAAATAACTTCATATAACATGTAGTTCATGCAAATCCAAGGATTGGCAGGGCTCTGATGAAGTGAGTAAAGATGGATTACTTAATTTTCCAAAGCTCTGAAGAAAGTAAATCTGACATCAGTATTACAATGAAAACAAACACTAATTCCGACTCTTCAAATGCTCATTTATTTGGTCATCCAGAAACTTCACAAACATACCTAAACTTTTATAAGATGTTGCCTCAAAATTATAATTCAGCCCTTTGACATTATGTTTAAGTTCAACAACAATTTGAGTAGATATTTATCAGCATCAATATTTATCATACACCTCTATTAAAAATCAGTCTGAGGCACACTTTTGAATAATATACTAATATAATAATTTATGTTTCAGGGTACACTGTTCACAGATGTGGGTTAAACTGCCGACCACGGTGGCATTACCACTGCATCTACTGCCAGTCAACAGTTTTACGTAAACAGGACTTCATTAATCATCTGTCTCTTTGCAATAAGAACACCTCAGCCATAACTGCAACCATCCCAGCTCCAGCAATCACCACCATTACCACTCCAGTGGCCACCAGCATCCCAGCTCCATCTACCACCACCACCAATTCCACTCCAACAGCGACAGTCATCTCAGCTACAGTAACCCCCACCATCCCAGCTCCAGCTCTATTTGTTCATTGTGTGGATAAAATAAAAATGTAGAGTCATGTTTCCTGCCTCTTTCTAACCTTTAAAATATCTGGTTGAAATATAGATAGGTCAGTTCTGTTTATCTCACACCAAATCATAACAGAAGTCTGTGTCTATGAAGTCACATTTTTACATGGAGGTCTTTATGTGCTTTCACTTTTTCTCTGAGTATCATTAGCTAATTCTGCTAATAATACAATTTTCAAGTCTTTGCAACTAAGGTCAATTTCATGGCAAAGTAGTGTTTGTAGGGAGTATGTATTTAAGTCTTTGGAAGAAAGTATTAATTGGGTGGAGTCAGCCTATAAAATGGCGAATAATTAATCAAAATATTACTTGGCTGGAATCAACCTTAAAAATTATAAAGAATGATTTTTCTTTTAGGTGGAATCAACCTTTAAAAATATATATAATGAATTAAAAAAATATTACTTGTCTGGAATCAACCTTAAAAAATATAAAGAACGATTTTTGTTTTAGGTAGAATCAACCTTTAAAAATATAAATAATGAATCAATGTATTTGGGTGTAATCCAACTTTAAAAATATACATGATAAGTATTTATTTAAGTCTTTGGAAGAAAGTATTAATTGAGTGGAATCAGCCTTTAAAATGGCGAATAATGAATCAAAATATTATTTAAGCCAGGGTCCTGAAATTGCGGTCCTGAAACCAGCCTCCAACGGGAGGGGGCGCTGTGGCAAAAACACTAGGGTCCTAGAACTGCGGTCCTGAAATTGCGGTCCTGAAAGTGCAGCCTCCAGGCCTGCAGGGACATAATATTGGACTCCTCTCTTTGACAACCATGGCAAAGCCACGGCTCCAACACAGCCACTCGATGCTGGCCGTGCTCATGGCTGCGAGAAGAGTCTCGGTAAGGGTGCAGGACCGGACTCTTCTCATTGACAACCATGGCGAAGGCACGGCTCCAACACAGCCACTCGATGCTGGCCGTGCTCATGACTGCAAGAAGAGTCTCGGTAAGGGTGCAGGACCAGACTCCTCTCTTCCACAACCATGGCAAAGCCACGGCTCATACACAACCAGTCGATGCTGGCTGTGCCCATGACTGGGAGAAGAGTCTCGGTAAGGGTGCAGGACCAGACTCCTCTCGTTGACAGCCACTCGGGATTGGCCGTGCTCATGGCTGCGAGAAGAGTCTTGGTAAGGGCGCAGGACCAGACTCCTCTCATTGACAACCATGGCAAAGCCACAGCTCCAACACATCCACTCGGGACTAGCCGTGATAATGGCTGCAAGAAGAGTCTTGGTAAGGGTGCAGGACCAGACTCCTCCTATTAACAACTATGGCTGAGACACAGCTCCAGCACAGTCACTCGAGAATGGCCGTGCTCATGGCTGCAAGAGGAGTCTCAGTAAGGGTGCAGGACCAGACTCCTCTTGTTGATAACCATGGCACAGCCACGGCTCCAACACAGTCACTCAGAGCTGTCTGTGCACTTGGCTCAAAGAGCAGCCTTGGTCGTTTGTGATATTTGAATCTTCCTGCTTTACTCACCTATGGTGCAGATCCTGACTCCATTTCCTGTTTACCATGGCCAGGCCACACCCCCAACACTAGAAAACTCTGCCTATAGGTCTACAATTCCTATTGTCTCCAAATCCTGCAATCACTGGTCTGGCTGTCTAAGAACTCCTGTCCATGCAAAAGAAAGCTCTGGATACTTTGAGATTGTTTCAACTGAACCGCACAGTCAAGTACATGAATATGAAGCCCACACACTTGTGTGGACTACTCCATAGGACGTAGTCCACAGTTTTACTCAGTTATGTTTCCATTGTGTTCCTGTGTTTGCCGCATTTTGGAGCAATCCACCAGTAACATGTTGAGGACTTTTGCGTAACAGCGCAACCCTTTGTTTTTTGGAAATACTAACCCTCCCCAGTTCTTGTGTGAAAAATCTGAAATTTTGTGCACAAGTCTGATTCTCAACATGTTGTTGAAATATTCGGTAATCTGCCGTTGTGGGTCAACAGTCAAATTCTGGCTATTCAATCATGGCCAAGTCACACCCACCCTCGGGTCTTCACTTCCTCATTTCTCCAAGTCATGAAGATATTGATCAGTGTGTCGAAGAAGTCCTCCGTCTATGCAGAAACAAGCTGGAGACATTTTCGGGATTGGTTCAATTGATGTAGCAGAGCAGTATGTCTTAGCCTGAAAGTCAAAATGGGAGACAAAGCCCGTTAGACTGAAAACACCAAACAAAGCCAACCATGAGTCAGGGAGCCGTTCAAATAGGGATGTTGAAAATCATCTGAGAAACATTATGGGAGAAATGGAATTATCATGAAGTACATGTAGGTTATGATATACTGCTGTACATATTATCTGTAGTTTCTCAATCCCAAAAAGGCTTCTGCCAATGTCTGGGGATTATGGATGTGGTCAACTGTTTTACTCAGTTTTGTTTCCATTGTTTTCCTGTGTTTGCCGCATTTTGGAGCAACCCACCAGTAAAACGTTGAGGCCTTTTGCATAACAGCGCAACTCTGCTGAGTGCTGAGTCAGCATTTCAACATATTAGTCTCCCTAAACTCCATTTTGTTTTTTCTTCTTCTTCTTATTCCTCTAGATTTTGGCACCTTTCACAGGCTTCAAATTTGCACAGATTTTCACAGAAAAAAAAATATCATATGCAGCATGTTCATGAGAAGTGCGCTTGTATTTTTCACAGGTTTAACAGTTATTCTTTTTACAGTAAAAAATAACTTTTGCATGTATTTTACATTGAAATCAAAGGGACATTTCCGCAACTCTGCTGAAAACTTCAGTAACTTTGAATCTCCACAGATTGGGCATGCTTTCGCCTACAGACTCCATTCATGCTTTAAAAGCTGCACTGACTTCTCGGCTATTTTTACATATCTTCAGCTGTTTGCTGGCTTCCACAGTTTTTTAAATATGATTTTTTAAGCAACACCAACTTTTGAGGACATCCTTCTTGCTAGAGCACGTCACGTGACTTTAGACCGACGCTCTGGACAGCTGAGTGCTTCACCTTGAAGCGCTTTTTTAACTCGCCACTGTGTTAACATGTTTAGCAGTACAGACATGAGAATTTTATTAAACGTTTCAGCAGGTTCTTGGGATGCTCAAGGTAAAATCCCTTTCCTGATATCTAATCCGATTTGGACACAGCGAGCGTTCGATTACCTGGAAGTACCGAGCGTTATCAGTGCTCCTATGAGGACAAATATCATGCTTTCCACAACTCAGCATATTTAGCCCCGTGGTCAAGTAGTTAGCACAGTGAACTGCTGACCTGGAGACCTGAGTTCAAATCCAGGTTGAGGCAGAGGTGCTTTTCTTCTCCATCTAGTACAGATTTTTCTCTACTATGGCGTAATCATGCTTGTCTTTACACTCTCAACCTTACCTTGGACGTATTACACTGACTGGCCACTTTATTAGGTACATCTACAAATATCAACACATTTAACCATGTTACAAAACAGTCATTCATTTTCTGCTTTCTTTCACAACTGCAAACAGCTTTAGTGCACTTTTCACTACCTGCTACAGTTTCTGAGATATGACTGTTGAAGCAGCATCAACTTTTGCACATTTCTGTGAAGTTACAGTGTGGTCACGTGAGCCTGCACACCTGAGCTCCAGTATCTCTAATGTTCTGCAAACATTTTTATTGCACGTTTCACACATTTTCAGCCGTGATTTACCGCTCACAACTATTCATGTCACATTTTCAACTTTCTTTGCATTACTTTTAGCAATTTCATTTCACAGTTTCAGCAGTCACACTCAGCATTTCAACGCATTTCAATTTTCCTTCATGGAAATGCAAATTCTCGAGTATATTATGATTTTTATTATTATTTTAATACAAAATTAGATGCTACTATAGCACATTTTAGCCTTTTTTAAGGACCAACTTCCCCACAGACTTCTTCACTGAAAACTTGGTCTTCATATTTCATACAAAGTTAGGCACAATTTTGCCTCTTTTTTAAACAAAATTTGTGTAATATAAGAACTAACTTTTTCATGGACTTACTATAACAAAGTGACATATGAGTTTTTTCTTTGATGGCTCTCGATCTAATGTTGGGTCCCTAAACTGGCCCTCAGTCATTCAAGCTTTGAGAACCCCGTAAAAATGTTTATAACTCTGTAGGAGTTTATTTAATTCAATATAATGCAGTAAAAGGTATTCTGCTGTTCACATTTTTATTCATACTGGATTGACCAAAAAAAGGGCATGTCTGCCATGTTTGTGGAATTCAGTGAATCCTCAGCAGTCTGCTCTCCCCCTCCCTCCCGGACTCTCTCTCTCTGCTCCTGCTGCAGGGGCGGAGTTTCTCTGTTCTGCAACCTGCACGCCTGCCTCCCATCATCTCATCAACTCCCCTATTTAAGACGGCCCCTGTGAGGAACTTGGCTCAGGAGTATTGCACTCGGCCGAAATGGGCTTCCTTCACAGGGTGGCTGGGCTCTCCCTTAGAGATAGGGTGAGGAGTTCGGTCATTCGGGAGGGGCTCGGAGTAGAGCACTGCTGCAGTACTGCTCCTACGCATTGAGAGGAGCCAGATGAGGTGGCTCGGGCATCTGGTCAGGATGCCTCCTGGACGCTTCCCTGGTGAGGTGTTCCGGGCACGGCCCACCAGTAGGCAGCCGTGTGGAGGACCCAGAGACTATGTCTCTGGGTCTTTTCCTGGGAAAGCCTCGGGATCCCCCGGGAAGAGCTGGACAAGGTGGCCGGGGAGAGGGAAGTCTGGGCTTAAGGTGCGTTTACACCGGACGCTACTTGTACTACCTCGGCGATCACTCTCCATTCAAAGTGAATGTACAGCCGCGATGGGGCGGGGCTAACCCTCCCGCGACGCGACAGCTGGCGACAAGACGATCACTTCACTCGTCGCGCGATGTCAAAGTTAAAAAAAAGTTGATCTATTCAGGCGATGTCGTGCGTGGCTGTGCACCATCAGCCAATCAGCGGTGTGTGTACGTGTGACGGTGCTGTTATTCATCCGGACTACAGGGCGGATGACTTCTGCATAGGCGGAACTAATCTCAGTGAGGACATTTGCAGACGGACCGCAGTAAACTCACAGAGGATGCTGCTGCATCATCAGCTGCAGAGTTTTGTGTTTGATAAGTGAGTGAAAAGGACACAGCTGGAATAATGTCCGCTTATACACCCTATTATGGGATATATGATATGATCGCGGTAAAACTCGAGCGGACGTGACGTCACCGACCGACGGCCGACGCCAGGCGACCAAACAGGTAGGCTATTTATGGACGCGCGACGCTACCTCAGTGGGCGACGCGACTTTGGTAGCTGGGTCGCTTGCGGTGTGAACGCACCTTTAGGCTGCTGCCCCCACGACTGAATTTTACAATATCTTACAGTGTGAGTTAAATTGTAAATTTACAGTAAATTATTGGTTAATTGCATTACTTTTACAGTAATTCATCGTGAATATCTTCACAGCAATTTACTGTGTTTATTTCACAGTAATTTACAGCAAGTCCACAGCTAAACACTGCTGTATTACAGTAATTCCTTGGGCATGGCAACTGTGAATTTACCATAAAGTGCTGTTGTTTCAATGTAAACTACTGTGAAACTATCACAGTAAATTACTGTGAATTAATTACAGTAAATTGCTGTGAAAATATTATACTTTTACAGACTTGCTGTGAAAGTAATGCTATTATTAACCAGTAACTTACCGTAATTTTAGAGTGACATTTTTTTACAGTGTACCCTCTGAAAAGGGCTCTCATCCACCTTGTTGACCAGGAGCAAATTCACATGGAGGACAACTTGGCAGGTAGCTGAGATTGCACTTGACCGGATGGTGCAGTCCTGGAATGCACACAGGATCCAAGGTTAGCATACCACTTTTTAAAATTCTCTTTGAGCCTGCTATGTACCTCTATGCATTATGTTTTCATTGTGAATATGTCTGTTGCTAATTTTATCCACTTTTTTCAACACAGGGTAGATTGAAATGTTTAAATGTGGAATGTTCAGATAGATGCCTTCGGATTATTGTGTGAAGTTACAAGGCAGAGATGTTATCATATTGCTGTTGATATGACACTACAATAAAACCTGTGTTGCACTGTCATGCTTCACATACGGTAACTATTATGGCAGAGCTTGCAATGTATCACCAGGATGAGAATGAGCTCAGCAGCTAACTCTTGCACATTTACATTGATGTCTCTGATATATTAATTGATCTATCTCGCTCCAACAGTGGCATGTGACCATACAAGTTTGGTAGTCATGTTTGACACCCCTAGGCCTTATTTTTAAACCATACCTTGCCATTATTAAGAAGAGCAGACATAACCTAATATTTGGTAAAGATGTAAGGTCCGATATAGTCCATCTTATCCACAAGATGCTATGTTAAACATGATGGAGTACTATCTCAAAGAAGCAAATATATGAACAGTCATTTATAGGCTACTCTATAAAAGAGTTAGCACAACTACAAGCCAAGTAGTAGCGATCAATCATTTGAAATATTTTGACCTAGATATATTAAACTAATTAAGTTTTTTCCATGTACTGAACATTGAAGCCAAATATACTTAGACTTTATACTTTTCTGTATAACTAAGTATAATTAAGTGTAATATATAAGAATAACATAAAAGTTAACTGAATACTTTAATATATATATTTTTTGAAGTGTACTAACAGCTCACTTGAAAAAGATTCCAAGGACTCCTGAGGATTACAGGACAAGGTGGATTGATATGCATGATGGTGATAAGTTAATTACCCAAACCTTCGCCCCTGATTTGTGTTTTGATTTGCTTATTTTAGGCAAGGGTGTCCCAAATCAACTGAGTCTGGGTGGATGCCCAAAGAAGCGACCGGCAGAGTGTTTGCCAGAGGCTGCAGAAGCTGCACACTCTTACCACCAGGAAGTGGGGTCCCCTTCCTGGTGGTAGAAACCCATTCTCCACAGTTGAGCACCAGACAGCAGCTGAACACGAATTTGCACAGCAGTACTCTGACATTTCTGAACTCTTTGACCATGCTGTCAACAATGAGCCAACCTGTTTTCAAAACGGAATTAAAGACCTAATTCATATTGCAAGACGGCATGTGTAAAGACAGAGTATGCAGGGTCGGGTGTAGGTAGACATGCATGCACTTAAGTGTCTTGATGTTTTAATGTTATGCGCTAATGCATTGTTTTGACAACTGGGCATTTTTTGTACATATTTGACTTTATCTTTGTGAATAACAGGCTCTGTTGATATATTGGCATGAATTTTGCCAAGGATGTGTATTTGGATTTGGATATTTCAGGGGGAAAAACATTTCTATGTCTTTAATGCACTGTCTACACAAAATAGCTACACTGAGTTTGCTATGGATTTTTTTTGTGTCATTCACTCACATTAAAAACACATTTTTTTGAATGCACTGCCATTGCAGTTTGATTTTGATTTTTTTCTCTTTTTTTGGCTTGGTGTTTACATCCCTTCGAATTTGTACTTTTTGTTGTTTTATTGTTTCTAGCAGATTGTGCCATCTTCCCATGTACCATCTATAGTATCTGTCAAACACCAACAAGCTTCTGTTTACAATATATACTGTATATTGTTACACACTGCCCAACAATTCTGTAAATATGTTGAACTAAAATTATTTGGGTGTGTTTTAGGGATGTCATAGTGTGGTGTGCATGTGTGTGTCGAGGAATTAGTGTGTGTGTGTGTGTGTGTGTGTGTGTGTGTGTGTGAGAGAGGGAGTCTGAGTTAATAATGTTCAAGCAAAAGCTTGCTTCCACTGCAAAATTTCTCTTGGCTTTTGCTTTTTTCTTTTCTTGAATGTGTTTGGAAGTTACTTTTAATGATGTTAACTGGACCTTATAAATTCCCTAAACACATAAAAGTGTTTGTTTGTTTGTTTGTTTGCAACATGACGTCTTCAATTCTATACAAGAAATGTGTACTTATATTCCACATCTCAGATTTGACTGTCATGTCCATAAGACCATGTTGGTAATTAATGTTTTCATTTAAACATATTATCTCTTGGGACAGGGGTTCCCAAACTTTTTCATGTCAAGGACACCCACAATAGATGCACAATAGGCCATGGACCCCTAATTCAGATGATTTTGTCTTAAAGGCAGTGTGGTTCCCAACCTGGAGGTCAGGACCCTCACAAGGGGTCACTGGATTAATGAAAAGGGTTCAAGAGATAATAGGACAGGATAGAATACAGGTATAATACACATTTTGCACAGACTTTATTTCCCAAGCTTTTGTCTCATTTTTGCGTTATGTCTTACCTTCTCAAGCCTCTAAAAGTTATTCAAAGAAAACGAAATAAGTCTTTGCAGCACTGCCAGGTAAGTCATTAGAATATTACTCAGCAACTATTTTGATAAAGGAATAATTGTTTTAGTCTTAGCTGTTGGCTTCTCAGATGTGATGAATTGCTTTTCTTTATGAAACATGCTGATGACATGAATATCTTCGAGTTTTGAGCTGGTAGTCTGAGTAAACCAGATATTTTATCAACAAGTGCTGTTTTTTCATTATTTGCACTGGTCCGCACACCCTATAAAATATTCAAATGGAAAGTAACTTATACTTGAGTAAATTATTAAGCAGGTAACATTTCACTTTTACTTAAATAGGTTTCTTAAATAGTCATTTTACTTCTACTTCAGTAATTGTACTTTTACCTGAGTAGCCTACAGATTTTCAGTGCTCTACCCTCACATGCAGCATTTTGTGGGCTACATGTAGAATTGTGTTCTATATAACCTTTATTCATTTGTACACTTCTTTTCATTTGCTAATACCTTTCTCACATTATGTGTATATTTTTACTAAATTGTTTCCATTTTGTTCCTCTCTTATTTTTGAAAAAACAGCTGGTTTTCATTTTCCGTTTCTAAAAACAGTGAATACAATTTTAGAAGACAGAAACAAAAAAACGGCCGTTTTTCATACTGTGAGACCGGAAGTTTCCTTTTCAAAGTAAGAGCACCTGCCAGGGCGGTGCTGCTGTGTAGGACCATAGACTATAGAGTGGACAGCGTGGTTCGCCAACAAAACTTTTCAGAAAAAAAGAGGACTTGAATACAAGGCAGCCGAATGATATCTTCAAATCACCACAACAATCAAACGTGAGAAACATTTCTACAAGGTGTATTAATTTTCTAAAGTTTGACCACAGCCCATCAGGAATGACTGGAGAGCCCGTGTTGTGCCAAAATTTGATTTCCGCACGCTGGAGCGCGACAGTCGCTATAGTTGAAAAGAGCAGCTTCTGTGGCTCTTCGGCTTCATCGAGCTCAAACAACCAGTTTGTTTTGATCATCTAACAATGTTTATTTGTTTTTGCATTTGATAGCCTCCTGTACGTCTGCTTGCCTCATATAGCTGTTCAATAGGCAAGTTAGTGATTTTAATCTGGCGTGTATTTGCGCTGATAAACTGAGGGAGCTTCTTTTTTCTGCACCAAAATTACATTAGATCCCTCAACAGAGTAATTGACCCCACAAAGTGCTTTGTACGGTTTGAAGTATGAGAAAAATGACATTACAATGTAAAAATCAGCTTATTTTGCTTGCCCAAAACTGATTCATGCCTCTGGTATTGTACAATACATGCAAGTAGGCTACTGGTTGGAGATAAATCTTGTAAATATTACTCTGCTGTGTTATATTTAGTTATTTTTGGACTAAATATTCATCTATGTACTATATCAGAGGCATGAATCAGTTTTTGGCAAGCAATGAATCTGATTTTGTCATTGTAATGTGCTTTTACTATTTTTTAAGTGGTAAAAAGTACTTGGTGTCAAATGTTGTTAATATTACTCTGCTGTGTTATATTTAGTTATTTTGGGGCAATATATCCATCTTTGTACTGTATCAGAGGCATGAATCAGTTTTTGGCAAGCAAAATAAGCTGATTTTTACATTGTAATGTACTTTTACTCATTTCTTAAGAGGTAAAAAGTACTGGTTGGAGTCATAGTAATGTGTTTTTACTCATTTCCACACTGTACAAATCACTGTGTGTGGCCAATTACTCTGTTGAGTGATCTAATATAATTTTGGTGCAGAAAAAAGTAGCTCCTTCAGTGACACATATCTTTATTAGCGCTAGTACACGCCAGATTAAAATCACTAACTAGTCATTGAACAGCGATACAAGGCAAGTAGACATACAGGAGTCTTTCAATCACAAATAAACATAGTTAGATATTCATAAACAAACTGGTTGTTTGAGTCCGATGAAACCTGCTGCAGAGCTGCAGAGCCACAGGAGCTGCGCTTTTCAGTTATGACGGCTGTGCGCGCTCCCGTGAACCGGAAATCAGTTTATTTTTCATCCTTAATAAGAAATGAAAAAAATGAGACTGCAAAAAGGAAAATTGGGCCGTTATTTGAATTTGGGTTTCTCGTTTGGAAACGGAGAAAGGAACAGACCATGTGACTTGGTTTTTCGTTTTTGGTTTTGGAATCGAGAAGTGAAAAAACACGTGATGTCATTGGTTGATTCGTTCTTCGTTCCAAGTTGAGGAGGGAGAAAAGGAATATTGAAAAATAATAAAACGGCTTGTTTTATAGTCATTTGTAGTGGTTTTTCGTTTTTTGCATCCTGACAAGAAAACGGTTCTTCTGTTTTTCGTTTTGGAACAAATATCAAAATAATTGTTTTTCGTTTTTGAATCACAAATGAATTAGGAATTATACGATGATACCCGGACCTAATGGCGAGAATTAGTTGAAGCATGTCGAGAATAAAGTTGACCTTTTGAGACTAACAAATAGCGCACTGCTTCTACAAAATGCTGTCCAGATAGATGAATTAGTGAAATTATACTTGGGACTCGGCTTTAATAACAAAGAAATACTTTCTCTATTGGTCCATAACGGAGCCCTACGGAGTAGTATTCGGGCCACCTGTGAGAATAATAAAATGAGAGGGGGCAGAATTTTTTCATTCATCATGTACTTCGAGAAAAAAGTCGAAATGTCGAGAAAAAAGTTGACATGTCGAGAATAAAGTCGGAATATAATGGCGAGAATTAAGTTGAAATATGATGTCGAGAATAAAGTTGAAATGTCGAGAATAAAGTCGAAATATAATGGCGAGAATAAAGTTGAAATAGGATGTTGAGAATAAAGTCGAAATGTCGAGAATAAAGTCGGAATATAATGGCGAGAATAAAGTTGAAATATGATGTCGAGAATAAAGTCGAAATGTCGAGAATAAAGTCGGAATATAATGGCGAGAATAAAGTTGAAATATGATGTTGAGAATAAAGTCGAAATGTCGAGAATAAAGTTGAAATATGATGTTGAGAATAAAGTCGAAATGTCGAGAATAAAGTCGAAATATAATGGCGAGAATAAAGTTGAAATAGGATGTTGAGAATAAAGTCGAAATGTCGAGAATAAAGTTGACCTTTTGAGACTAACAACCAGCGCACTGCTTCTACAAAATGCCGTCCACATAGATGAATTAGTGAAATTATACTTGGGACTCGGCTTTAATAACAAAGAAATACTTTCTCTATTGGTCCATAACGGAGCCCTACGGAAGAGTATTAGGGCCACCCGTGAGAATAATAAAATGAGAGGGGGCAGAATTTTTTTATTCATCATGTACTTCGAGAAAAAGTCAAAATGTCGAGAAAAAAGTCGACATGTCCAGAAAAAAGTCGAAATGTCGAGAATAAAGTTGAAATGTCGAGAATAAAGTCGAAATATAATGGCGAGAATAAAGTTGAAATAGGATGTTGAGAATAAAGTCGGAATGTCAAGAATAAAGTCGGAATATAATGGCGAGAATAAAGTTGAAATATGATGTTGAGAATAAAGTCGAAATGTCGAGAATAAAGTCGAAATATAATGGCGAGAATAAAGTTGAAATATGATGTTGAGAATAAAGTCGAAATGTCGAGAATAAAGTCGAAATATAATGGCGAGAATAAAGTTGAAATAGGATGTTGAGAATAAAGTCGAAATGTCGAGAATAAAGTTGACCTTTTGAGACTAACAACCAGTGCACTGCTTCTACAAAATGCCGTCCAGATAGATGAATTAGTGAAATTATACTTGGGACTCGGCTTTAATAACAAAGAAATACTTTCTCTATTGGTCCATAACGGAGCCCTACGGAAGAGTATTAGGGCCACCCGTGAGAATAATAAAATGAGAGGGGGCAGAATTTTTTTATTCATCATGTACTTCGAGAAAAAGTCAAAATGTCGAGAATAAAGTCGACATGTCGAGAAAAAAGTCGAAATGTCGAGAAAAAAGTCGACATGTCGAGAATAAAGTCGGAATATAATGGCGAGAATTAAGTTGAAATATGATGTCGAGAATAAAGTTGAAATGTCGAGAATAAAGTCGAAATATAATGGCGAGAATAAAGTTGAAATAGGATGTTGAGAATAAAGTCGAAATGTCGAGAATAAAGTCGGAATATAATGGCGAGAATAAAGTTGAAATATGATGTTGAGAATAAAGTTGAAATGTCGAAAATAAAGTCGGAATATAATGGCAAGAATAAAGTTGAAATATGATGTTGAGAATAAAGTCGAAATGTCAAGAATAAAGTCGAAATATAATGGCGAGAATAAAGTTGAAATAGGATGTTGAGAATAAAGTTGAAATGTCGAGAATAAAGTTGACCTTTTGAGACTAACAACCAGCGCACTGCTTCTACAAAATGCTGTCCAGATAGATGAATTAGTGAAATTATACTTGGGACTCGGCTTTAATAACAAAGAAATACTTTCTCTATTGGCCCATAATGGAGCCCTACGGAAGAGTATTAGGGCCACCCGTGAGAATAATAAAATGAGAGGGGGAAGAATTTTTTTTTTCATCATGTACTTCAAGAAAAAAGTCAAAATGTCGAGAAAAAAGTCGACATGTCGAGAAAAAAGTCGACATGTCGAGAAAAAGTCAAAATGTCGAGAAAAAAGTCGAAATGTCGAGAAAAAAGTCGACATGTCGAGAATACAGTTGGAATATAATGGCGAGAATAAAGTTGAAATATGATGTCGAGAATAAAGTTGAAATATAATGGCGAGAATGAAGTTAAATAGGATGTTGAGAAAAAAGTCGACATGTCGAGAATAAAGACGGAATATAATGGCGAGAATAAAGTTGAAATATGATGTCAAGAATAAAGTCGAAATGTCGAGAATAAAGTCGACCTTTTGAGACTAACAACCAGTGCACTGCTTCTACAAAATGCCGTCCAGTCAGTTAGATGAATTAGTGAAATTATACTTCGGAGCCTCGGAGGTGTCAGGGTGCAGAATATTTTATTAAGGCGAGGGGACGCCTTCTATAGTGTCGACAAGCCTTATTAAAGCGTTATCTCACTACAGTAAGTGAGGGAATGGGATAAATAAAGTGAGTCCCTGCGTTGTATTTTATTTTGAAACTTCCGGATGCTCCACACTTTGACTTCCAGTTTGGTGCTTTCATGACGACAGTGACTTTACATGGCTTGGAAGGGTGCACCCTGACACCTCCGGGGCTCCGTAATGGACCAATAGAGAAAGTATTTCTTTGTTATTAAAGCCGAGTCCAAAGTATAATTTCACTAATTCATCTATCTGGACAGCATTTTGTAGAAGCAGTGCGCTGGTTGTTAGTCTCAAAAGGTCGACTTTATTCTCGACATTTCGACTTTATTCTCGACATCATATTTCAACTTTATTCTCGTCATTATATTTCGACTTTATTCTCGACATTTCGACTTTTTTCTCGAAGTGCATGATGAAAAAAAAATTCTATCCCCTCTCATTTTTTTTTCTCACTGGTGGCCCTAATACTCTTCCGTAGTTGAAACTCTTTCTGACAGGGGACTCTGCCAGACGTTCCCAGCAGACCCGCACAACACACTTGGGTCTACCAGGTCTGACCGGCATCCTCCCCCACCATCGGAGCCAACTCACCACCAGGTGGTGATCAGTTGACAGCTCCGCCCCTCTCTTCACCCGAGTGTCCAAAACATGCAGCCGCAAGTCTGATGATACGACTACAAAGTCGATCATCGAACTGCGACCTAGGGTGTCCTGGTGTCAAGTGCACATATGAACACCCTTATGCTTGAACATGGTGTTTGTTATGGACAATCTGTGACGAGCACAGAAGTCCAGTAACAGAACACCGCTCGGGTTCAGATCAGGGGGGCCGTTCCTCCCAATCACGCAACTCCAAGTCTCACTGTCATTGCCGATGTGAGCGTTGAAGTCCCCCAGTAGAATGAAGGAATCCCCAGAAGGGGCACCCTCCAGCACCCCCTCCAGGGAATCCAAGAAGGGTGGAAACTCTGAGCTGTTGTTTGGTGCATAAGCACAAACAACAGTCAGGTTCCGTCCCCCCACCCGAAGGGGAAGGGAGGCTACCCTCTCGCTCACCGGGGTGAACCCCAACGTACAGGCCTCGAGCCACGTGGAGACAAGAACTGCCACCCCCGCCCGGCGCCTCTCGCCATCCGCAACTCCAGAGAAGAAGAGAGTCCAACCCCTCTCAAGAGGACTGGTTCCAGAGCCCAAGCTATGTGTCGAGGTGAGTCCAACTATATCTAGTCGGAACCGCTCAACCTCGCGCACAAGCTCCGGCTCCTTCCCCGATAGAGAGGTGACATTCCACGTCCCTAGAGCCAGACGCTGCAGCCGAGGATCGGACCGCCAGGGTCCCCGCCCTCGGCCGCCGCCCAGCTTGCATGGCACCCGACCACTACGGCCCCTCTCACAGGTGGTGGGTCTATGCGAGGGGGGTCTCACGTCTCTCCTTTGGGCTGGGCCCGGCTGGGCCCCGTGGGCATAGGCCCTGCCACCGGGCGCTCGCCTGTGAGCCCCATCCCCAGGCCTGGCTCCAGGGGGGGGGCCCCGGTAACCCACTTCCGGGCAAGGGAAACATGGATCCATTCTTATTCTTCTTCATAGTGGTCTTTTGAGCCACGCTTTGTCTGGCCCCTCCCCCAGGACCTGTTTGCCTTGGGTGACCCTACCAGGGGCATAAAGCCCCCGACAACATAGCTCCTGGAGTCATTGGGGCACGCAAACCCTCCCACCACGATAAGGTGGTGGCTCAGGGGACGGCTTACAGTAAGTGCAAAGTGCAATTTCATTTTACAGGAACATTGTCAGGATATGACCACAGGTTTTACTGTCACAGCAGCCTAAGCAGGGAAGCCCAGACTTCCTCTCCCCAGCCACCTCGTCCAGCTCTTCCCGGGGATCCCGAGGCGTTCCCAGGCCAGCTGACAGACATAGGGTGCTTCCCAATGTGCCAAAATGCAGTCTCCTCTCTCCTCCACGACACCGGAAGTACTTTGTGAGCAGCCATATTGGAGGACGTTCAAAAGCGCCAAATGCGCTCGGTGGAGAGAGGAGAGAGGAGAGAGGAGAGAGGAGACTGATCTGGAGGAGGGATAGTCGAGGAAATACGAGTGCAGGCTTGGTGGAAGTCTTTTCACAGACAGACACGCCCCCTTGTGACGTATCAGCAGCCGGCTGTAAAGCGTCAGCTGCCCACATGTGTGAAATGAAAACATCATGGCGCAAAAGAAAGTGTTAAAGTGTAATTAGTAACTTCTTGGGAGTCATTGTAATGAGTATATCCACATTTCACACAACGCAGCCGATGTGTAGGCCTAATGTTCCCTCAAAATGTGAGCAGTTACTAAATTTCAGTGTCTCTTTTATCTCTTTTTTAATTTTCTTCATCTTTCTTATGTCTATGGTCGTCCGTCATCAGCGGGCGCTGATTGGCCGGTTTGACAAAGGGGACGTGGACCGAAGACAGGTGACTGAAAGCGGGCCTGTTTTTTATTTCATTTATAATAGAAGAACATTAACAAAGTTACAGTAAGAGTAGAGATGGAGCTCAAATGAAAGGAAAATAATGAATAACAGCAAAATTATATTTAAACAAAAATAAATGAAAGTGTTTTAGGCCACAATTCATAGAAAAAGAAAACTAGAAAATCATCAAAAAGAGCCATTGAATAATTAAGGGAGGAGACTGTCAGCGTTTTGGTCATTGGATTTTCAGTTCTGAAAGGATAAGGATATTTAAGACTGTGTGGTGATTTGATTTTCATATTTAAAGAGCAAAAATTAACTTATTACAATTCAATTCATTTTTCTTTATTAATTTCAAGAAGGGATTAACAAAACTTTCAAACTGGTTGATTTTCTGTTTGTAAAGACAAAGTAAGTCACTTGTACTTAGTAATCTGAAACTTCTGATCGCACATAAGGACAAAAAAGGTGTTTTTTGTTGTTGTTTTAAAAACAGAGAATGAAAATCAGCAAGTTTTGGAACTTTTGTTTATCTCTTCATGACACACATAAAAAGAAATGCCTTGAATTCAATTTTACTTAGTGATTTTTAAAATGAAAATCAAATATCCACACATTTTTTTGTTTGTAAATATCCTTTTCTGAGTGGATTATCCAATAACCAAAATAAACACTGACCCCAGAAATTTTGGTGTGTTTTCTCAGTTTCTGTGAAATTAACATTTATTTTTAATTTCTCAAAGTGTGTAAGAAAAAAAGGATCATCCTCTCTCTTTTCTCGTGCGTGCAGCAGATACAGTTTGTGTTTTTAAAACTATTTGCTTTATATATTTGACTTTAAACATTAAAGTTGTGTGCCTGCAGGCAGCACCTTCACTGTTTGTCCAGCACGTGGCGCCATTTTCATACATCAGTAAATAAACTAAATGCAGCATGTTCGGGGTAATTTAAAAGGCATTTAAAGAGTTTAAAAATAAAATATGGCAATGATAAATTAATTAAGAAAACAGTCAGGAGGCTGCTTTTGAAAATACACATTACTTTCAATAAAAATACAGTGGCAAAACAACTACAGCAAATACAGTAATGATATGGTAAATTAGAGTCATGCTGCTATAAAGACATTTATGGTAATTTACCGACATCATGTTAACTGTATAATTAAAATAACCTTTTTTCAGATTAGTGTCAAAATTCTTTCAAACACACTGATGTATTTATGATCACTGATGGCAAACACTAGATGGTGCTCTCTGCCTTTCTTCACATTTAATATTCTGCAGCTCTGCTCACCAGAAGAATATTTCCATGCAGCTGCTCAATGCTGCTCTGGTTCTAATTTTCCAGAATGAAATAACAAACATTTCTCTGATTAAAGTGATTCAGCTTCAATCATCTCGACCAGAACTCTGCGAGCACCAGGTGGAGTTTGAAGTCATATTGCCCCTCGTGCTCTCTTGTTTTTGTGTTCTTGATCGTCTAATTTTTACAATTAAAGTTCACCGACCTCTTCAGAAGGAGCTTATACTAAACTGCTAACAAAGGCAAAGAGCTGCTGAAGGTCAAAGTCTGCATCAGGATGGAGAGGAAGGTCATTTAAGAGACTTTGAACTTCGAGAACAAGACAATTAAAACTAGAGCAAATTTATATTGTTCGGACACGTCTTAGAGCACCGGGCTGTAAGTAGCCATATATAGCCGGCTACAAAACTACGATACTAAGTTTTCCAAAAATTGCTTGTTGTCACACATCAAAAACTACCGCTACGTAACTAGAAAGAGATACATTACCTCGTCGCTTTGCATCCTGTAAGTTGTTGAAAAAAGAAGTTGTAAAGCAATACAGAGTTCTGAGGAAGGTCTGAGCTGCATTCATTAGCATCACAACAAACACACGCTTTGGCTTGGGTCACGTCTTTTGGTGCGTTCCAGTTGTAGTCAGAAGTAGGAATTTCCAAGTTCCGAGTAGGAAACTGCAACTGAATCGTCCCCCAGAGTCAGAATTTCCTACTGGGAACTCGGTGAAACCTCGCCACCCCCGAGTTGACAATGGAAGATGGATGCCCCCAGTGTGAACAGTTATTTAGCTCCTGTAATAATCAATTTATTTTCCCTTCTGACTGGGGTGTGTCGCTCTAGATCAGCTGTATACATAGTATTGTTACACTTATATTTCCAAAAATGCTGCCATAGTGATAATCACATTCTTCATACAACAACGCAGGGCGTGCTAACAACAGCTAACAATAGCCTGGTAGATCGGGATGTTTTTTTCCGAAACAGGAAGGATGCTGTTTTAATTAATTACGCTATTAACCTGTTCAGCCCCTTTTTAAGCCTTCTGCTCGAAAATGACATCCTCATAAAGAAAAGAGTGTATCTCTTTGATAATTCATTTGTTTGGTGTTGATGTTGTTTGGTGTGTGTAAAAATGACTTATATGGTTGTGTAGCTGAACATTTCCTGTTTAATTTGATGTGTAGCATGACTATATTTCTACATGAATAGTTCACTTTTTCTAAGGTTTTTGTTGGAGAGCATCAAACAGTCATGGAATCAGGGACTTTTGGACTTGACCTTGACAAAAATACAGAAGTTGAATTCTATAGAAAATAAAGAATAATGTTGTTTAAATAGAGTAACACGACTGTAAAGACATTTAAAGTTACATACTGGAATCTTGTTAGCAGGAAGTTCCTGTAAAATTTACAACCTTTCTACAGCTTAGATTCTGATAGAAGACTTAGTCCACTACAACCATTTAGTCCATTTACCATGTGCAATAAATGTGAAATCCTCAATCCTCTAACAATGTGCAATTACAGTGTGGAAGTACAATCATGCCACATTATCTCATGTCCAATTACTCAGTAAATGTGTATATAATCTTCAAAGGATTTGGTTTTAGTTTTGTTTCCAAGCCTTTTGTATAATTTTATTTTTTTATATTTTTGTCTTATAAAGGTAGAGTAATGTACATGCTGCTATTTTTTATACTTAAGTCTATTTTGTATTCTATTAATGCTGTCCACTTTGCTGCTGTAACACTGTAAATTTTCCCGTGTCGGACGAATAAAGGTTTATTTTATTTTATTCTTAAAGTTTTTTAATATTGGTAGCACCCTTTTACAAACCCAAAACCAGTGAAGTTGGCACGTTGTGTAAATCTTAAATAAAAACAGAATATAATGATTTACAAATCCTTTTCAACTTATATTCAATTGAATACACAACAAAGACAAGATACTTAATATTCGAACGGAGAAACTTTATTTTCTTCTGCAAATAATCATCAACTTAGAATTTAATGGCAGCAACACATCGCAGAAAAGTTGTCACAGGGTCATTTTTACCACTGTGTTACATCGCCTTTCCTTTAACAACACTCAGTAAACGTTTGGGAACTGAGGAGACCAATTTTTGAAGCTTTTCAGGTGGAATTCTTTCCCATTCTTGCTTGATGTACAGCTTAAGATGTTCAACAGTCTGGGGTCTCCGTTGTTGTATTTTACACTTCATAATGCGCCACACATTTTCAATGGGGGACAGGTCTGGACTACAGGCAGGCCAGTCTAGTACCTGCACTCTTTTACTACGAAGCCACGCTGTTGTAACACGTGCAGAATGTGGCTTGGCATTGTCTTACTGAAATAAGCAGGGGCGTCCATGAAAAAGACGTTGCTTGGATGGCAATGTTGCTCCAAAACCTGTATGTACCTTTCAGCATTAATGGTGCCTTCACAGATGTGTAAGTTACCCATGCCTTGGGCACTAATACACCCCCATACCATCACAGATGCTGGCTTTTGAACTTTGTGCCTATAACAGTCCGGATGGTTCTTTTCCTCTTTGGTCCGGAGGACACGACGACCACAGTTTCCAAAAACAATTGTAAATGTGGACTGGTCAGACCACAGAACACTTTTCCACTTTGCATCAGTCCATCTTAGATGAGCTCGGGCCCAGCGAAGCCGGCTGTGTTTCTGGATGTTGTTGATAAATGGCTTTGGCTTTGCATAGTAGAGTTTTAACTTGTACTTACAGATGTAGACGAACTGTAGTTACTGACAGTGGTTTTCTGAAGTGTTCCTGAGCCCATGTGGTGATATCCTTTACACAGTGATGCGCTTTTGATGCAGTACCGCCTGAGGATCGAAGGTCACGGGCATTCAATGTTGGTTTTGGGCCTTGCCGCTTACGTGCAGTAATTTCTCCAGATTCTCTGAACCTTTTGATGATATTACGGACCGTAGATGATGAAATCCCTAAATTCCTTGCAATAGCTGGTTGAGAAATGTTGTTCTTAAACTGTTGGACAATTTGCTCACACATTTGTTCACAAAGTGGTGACCCTCGCCCCATCCTTGTTTGTGAATGACTGAGCATTTCAGGGAAGCTGCTTTTATACCCAATCATGGCACCCACTTGTTCCCAATTAGCCTGTTCACCTGTGGGATGTTCCAAATAAGTGTTTGATGAGCATTCCTCAACTTTCTCAGTCTTTTTTGACACTTGTGCCAGCTTTTTTGAAACATGTTGCAGGCATCAAATTCCAAATGAGCTAATATTTGCAAAAAATAAGGTTTTTCAGTTCGAACATTAAGTATCTTGTCTTTGCTGTGTATTCAATTGAAAACAGGTTGAAAGGGATTTGGAAATCATTGTATTCTGTTTTTATTTATGATTTACACAACGTGCTAACTTCACTGGTTTTGGGTTTGTATTTCTAACCATTTGTCCTTCAATCAAACATCACTGTGGCCCTCTTCTGCTACATCAATGATAATAAAATAAAGACTAAACTCTGAGCAGCTTTGGAAAAAAAGAAACTTTATTTGGAAACATCATGGAGAGAAAACAGAAAGAGTTTTAGAGTTTTTCATTTCTGAAAATCATTTTTATTTACTATAATACACAGCTGATGGTTTGTACACCGGTGTGACTGATGACAGATCTTATCCACAGAGCGATCCAAAAAAAAAGAAAAGGTGATTGACTGATGATGAAACTACAGACGGACACTTGAAACTTTTATTATCTAGCAGCTGCTGAATTCCCCTCTACCCCCCCCCCCCCCCCCCCCACGCCCTCACCTAAAAAAAAAACCTAACTCACTCAGGGTGCTTTTGGCTCCGTTCCATTCGTCTCATTCGCTCCCTTCAATGTGCCCTTCCACGTCTCCTTCAGTCCTACGTCATAAAACACCAGAATGGCCTTTGGCTGCGTTCCACTCTGAATATTTGTCCCCTTCGTCGCACCCTGTCCCCTCGTTTTCACATCTTAAAGTGAGCTTATTCCTCATTTATCAGCGGCGGGTCCCATTTCAGAGACGTGCCTCCTTCAAGGTGTCCTTTAAAGTTTGATCAGTCTGATTTGTGCTCCGTTATCTTTCCTTTAGTTTGACCTTTTTCCTCAGATTCAAGTCAGACTCTTGAGTCCTTAAAGGGAAACTGTTGTTTTTAACATTTTATACAAGGTTTTTTTTTTTAGCATTATGTTTGTTTTAAGTGTTTTAGGATGGAGGATGGAAATCTTTAAATAGCACACAGTCCTATTTAATGTTGAGTTCTTAACTTAAGCCAGAATGATTTCTGCATTTGTTTTATGAAACTACAGTAAAAAAAAATCAGCATTAGAAGTTCTGATTTGACCAAAGTCTGACAGCTTCATGCAGTTTCCTCTTGTTTTGTGTCTGAATGTGGAGACGAGCTGTTAAGCTTCAAACTTTCCGAGAAACAAGGGAACAAAATAGGGATGTGCGATAGTTTTGGAACAATATGAGCAGCTACAAAGTCGATTATCTGAGCATTTGCTGACATCTTATTGTCCATAAACATCTCATATACCGGCTGTAAAATTGTCAAATTGCTTACATTGCTCTCGCTGAATGTTCACAATTAAAATAAAAATAAAAAGAATGAAATATTCCTTCTGTCTGTAGCACAAGTTCACTGTCACTATGAAAAACATGTGGGAGCTCAGAAGAATCAGATATTAGATAAAAATCAGAAATTGTGCATCCCTAAAATAAGAATTAATAATAATTTATGTCATATCTGCATGTGGCAACGATAAATACTCAAGACCACATCCTGTTTGTTGAGCAAAACATCACCAAAAACTCAGAAACATCACGTTTTATGGGAAAAATAACATTTTTGATTGGCTTGTTTGCTTAAAAAATTAAATTATATTTACTCATCATTGATCATAGACAGATTTCTACCTTTTCAATCTCTTATCCATGAGTTTATTCTATAAAAACAACAATAAAGGAAGATTTTAAGGCAATAAAAAACCCTTCGAGGGCGACATTTTGACCCTGTTTGGACTCACTTCACAGTTTTAAGCGAGGACGCAGGAGACACACCTGAAATGGGACGCACCCCCACTCAAATGTTTCAAACTTTAGATTCATCCCTCATCGCTGACTTTCATCAAATGACCTCATTGTGCATCCTTGATACCTTTCCTCGCCTCCTCTCCTAGCATCTAAGTCCCTCCCACCTCAGTCTGTTCTTCCTTCTTGTGCTTTAAAAGCCTGAGGCTCACAGCTTCTTCCTGTTTCTCCTCCTTCAAGGTTTGATCGCAGGTGCATGGACAGATTTCAGATTGTAGGTGAGGTCACCTGCAGAGATCAGTTTGTAGGTCAGAGGAGGAGGAGGGAAAAGTCGAGGTCACGTCACACGGGAGCAGAGCGAGCACGAGGACGTTAACGGGACGACGTCGATTACAAACCGAAGAGTTTGAACACTGAGCTCCTCCTGCAGGGGCAGAAAGGCCCCGTCGGCAGAGTTTAAGAGCTTTAAGACATTTTTAAACAACAGAGTTTGAAGATTTAATAAACTTTAATTCTTTACTTCATTGGATTATGCTGCATGTTTTCATCACGAGTTAAAATCGTCTTCATCTTTGCTTTTCCTGCTCGTCCTACGCCTGCTAAGTCAGCTGAATTAGAGACTTTAAAACAGAATTTAGACCTTTAAAAACCTTTAACTACCAGCTCAACTGTTTAGAAGAGGTTAATAAATCCAGGAAGATATGTTTTAGAAAAAAAACTTTGTTTCTGTAAGTTTTTAAAGATACAAAAAAAACTGCAAACAAACCAAAATTACTGATATTTTCTTTGTGTAGGATTTAAAAAGTTCAAAGTTATTATTAGTACCAACATAATTATTTGAAATAACTAACCATACATACATATTTCATCTCTTATTCTACAAAAACAGTTTCTGTATGTGTTTCAAACTCACTATCATCTATTTGTATTTTTTTGCTATTTTATTTATGTGCATTTCTGCCTTTAGTAACTGATTTTGTCCAAAACATTTGTGCATTTTTACAATCAACTGTTAGCTTTTAAAACCTTTAAAACACACACAGATAAATATCTGGTAATTGGTTTGTTTGTAGTTTTCTCTCTTCCCTTAAATGTTAACATTGTCCAACAATGACTTGATTTTTTCTGTTTTTAAAAACATTAAATATCTCTGAGTTTATTGAAAAAGTTGAGCTGGTAGTTAAAGGGTTAAGCCCCAACTGCAGCTGAATTAAAGACTTTTTAAAACAGAATTTAGACCTTTAAAACCTTTTAACCCTTTAACTACCAGCTCAACTGTTTGGGAGAGGTCATCAGTAAATTCAAGGATATTTAAAGTTTTAAAACAGAACAAATCAGATCACCGTTTGATTCCGTTAACACGTCAGCGAACAGAGGAAAGTAAAAACCAAACCGAAAAACCAGATCTCTTCTGGGTGTGGGATTAAAGTTTTAAAAAGCCAACAGCTGATTGTGATAACATAAAGTTGCACAAATAATTGAGATAAAATCAGTTAGAAAATGCAGAAATCTTTGTAAATCAAAAATAACTGAAAATACATGATGCTATACTGAGTTTGACAAATACACAGAATGTTTTTGATGAAGTTTAGATTATATATAATCATATTTAATGGTTCAGTAAAGTATTTAAAACAATAATGATGATCATAACTATAACAGCTTTTAGCTTTTTAAACCTTAAATTCTAAACAAATAGAATGTTAGTTCTTTTTGGTTAGTTTGCAGTTATTCAAGAAATTGACAGAAACAAAAAATGAAATGTGTTTTTTTTTTAAGACAATAAAAATAATTCTAAATGTGATGACTCTTGCCAAGCAGTTAAGCTGGGAGTTAAATGGTTAAGACCTCGACATTTCACAAGTACAACTAAACACTTTAGAGACTTTTTAAGACTGACAGGAACCTTAGTTAGTACCGTGATTCTGTGGTTTAACTGGAGGAGAGGTGGTCAAATTGGGGCAAACATAAAATATATTTACTGATGTTTACAAGCTTTAGTCTCTTTTAGTTTTAGTTCAGATCTGAAAGCATTACACTTTGAAAAAATGAGACTTATTTGTGTAAAATTTGCAAACATTTTGTCTGATATAAGAGTCCGTTTGTCTTGTTAGAGTCCATAAATCAAAGGTTTAGCTTCATTTGCTTCGTAGCATTTGCAAACATTTATCTCGTGTATGAATCCAACTGCACGCCTTATAAAAAGCTTTAAATCGAGGACATAATGCCAACAATTTCTGATCCTTACAAGCATTTTGTTTGCCCTTTTAAAGTTTCACTTTTTATGCGTTTTATAATTTTTACCTTTTTATAACGCTATGCAGTATAAAACATTAAAAGCCTAAATAGCCTTCTAAAGCCTTTAAAGCCTTTACATTATAAAAGTTTATGCAAAACATTATAGAAGCTTGATTATGATACATTATGTCCACACTTGTAATACTTTTGTAAACCTTGGTACAAGTTCTTATATACATGCATAAACCATTATAATGATACTTATGAAGCATTTATAAACGATGCATAATGTGTTATGCATGCTTCTCTAATGCATTAAAAAAAAAACGAAGCTTTTGAGGTAATATTTGCAAACACCTTTCCTGATAAAAAACGAAAACTCGTCTTGAGGTAATAACATCAAACATCTTTTCCTGGCTTAACTCGTCCTGTTAAATTCAAAACTTTGTTCCAAATTGAGAGCCATAAATCAGATCTTCAGCTGCGTTTACAAACTTTAATATGAATAAATATTAATATCTCTGCATGCAAAATCAATTGGAGCATGGTTTTAGCCGAGCCAATATTCCTCTGTTTGATTTGGACCTGCACGCCTCATATAAAGTGTTAAAATGCCAACAATTTCTGATGTTTGTAAATATTTCTTTGTCTTTTTTTAAGTCCTGATTGAAATAGTTTAACTGTGGAAAGAAAAGATTTTTGGGGTCATATATACAAACATTTTATCTGATATTTGGGTCCCAATTTGTCTCATTTAATCCAAAACTTTGAGCCAAACTGAAGCCATAAATCAGAGACGTTTTGGACTAAAATGAGACAAAACTGGACCCAAATATCAGACAAAATGTTTGCAAAAATCTTTGTTTTCACAACCTAATTCTTACAATCTGGACTTAAACACAACATCAGAAACTGTTTGTGTTTTATTTCAGGCTGAATGTTGGCCAGAGTGTAAAATCAAGCTGCTTTTTATTTCATTTACTAACATGATTTGGACACAAAGTGGTTTTTAAACAAGAAACAACTTAAAGTTATAAATCTGAGACAGATTTGCATTTTGTGTCAGCATGTGTAAACCCTCAGATCAAGCAGGGCAACTGCAAATGTCTTTAATTGTCTCAGCTTTTTGTCTTTCTGAAATCTCACGATGTGCTAAATGGCCAAATTCACAGTAAATTAGAGAAAAGCAGCTTCATTTTGAGCTCTTTGGAATATATTTTTTTGAGTCTGCAGGCCTTATATGAAGTGTTAAACAGAGTAAAAACCAACTATTTGTTTGAAAGCTTTTAGTCCATTTTTAAAAAGTCCACATAAACAGAATTAGACTGTGGGAACAAAAGATTTAAAGGCAATATTTGCAAATATCTTGTCTGATATTTGAGTCTAAGTGGACCTGTTTGAGTCCAAAACTCTGAAGCTGTAAATCTGGGCTGCAGCAGCATTCTGTCTCAGCATTTGCAAACCCTCAGACCTCACAGGTTTATTTCTAAATTCCCACGACGTGCAAAATCATCAGAGTAAATTAGAGAAACAGGATGTTCAGCATTTGCTGATATTTTGGCTACATCTGCATGTATTATGTAAGACGTTAAATCGAGGACAACACGCAAACAATTTCTGATGTGCACAAACATTTGTTCCCTTTTTTTTACTTCAAGATTGAAAAATCAGGCAGTGGAATAATATCTATCTGTCGGGCAACATTTGAAAACATTTCATCTAATATTTGGGTCCAAATTGATTGCTTCATTTCTAAGCTGTAGCAACGTTTAGTCTTAGTATTTGCAAAAATTTAATATGTTTAAGTTCAACTCTGCAAAAGCAAGACCTGCAAAAGCCGAGGCAAAATGCAGCTGCATCTCAGATTTATAGTTTTTTAATTTTCCCACTGGTAAAAGAGAAAAAGGAAAATGATTTTTCAGCTTTTGTGAACACTTTGCATGGATCTGCATGCCTCAGATAAAGTATGAATTTTAAAAAAAGAGCTAATATTCTCTTAAGTTGGCAAACATGCTCAGTATTTCTTCTCTGATCTGCATGTATTATGTAAGATGTTAAATCAGGGACATACCGCAACAATTTCTGACGTGCACAAACAGTTTTTTCCCTTTTTTTGTACGTCAAGATTGAAAAATCAGGCTGTGGAATGATGTCTATTTGTGGGGCAATACTTGAAAACATTTAATCTAATATTTGGGTCCAAATTAAATCTTAAATTCTACGCTGTAGCAACATTTAGTCTTAGCATTTGCAAACATTTAACATGTTTAATTTTCAACTCTGCAAAAGCAAGACCTGCAAAATGCAGCTGTATCTCAGATTTATGTTTTTTTTTATTTTCCCACTGGTAAAAGAGAAAGAATTTTTCAGTGTTTGTAAACACTTTGCACAGATCTGCATGCCTCAGATAAAGCATTAAATAAAAAAAGAGTTAATATTCTCTAAAGTTGGCAAACATGTTCAGTATTTCTTCTCTGATCGTCTCGTGAGTTAAAAGCCATAAATCAGAGAAAAAGAAGAATCATCCTCTGAAGTATTCTGTTTATATTTTGAAGCTAAAACCATAAAAATGTTAGTTTTATGTATTTTATAGTTTTTTTTAACACATAAAAATCTGCAGTAGAGCAGCAGTGAGCAAGCATAAATAAAAAAATCCTCTCAAGTTCATTTTAAAATGATCATCGACTCTTATTTTCTTTAATCAGATCCTTAAAAGCTCTGAAATATGAATCTATAATTCAGCTCAGATGCAAAGTCACTCTTCTGTTTTAGGCTCGGGCCTCTCATGATAAATCTCTGACCTCTTTACAAATTATTTTTGGAGTCGTCTGCCCCTGCAGAGGGAGTTTAACATCGTCAGGTGTGCGAAAAAAATGAGCTCAGCTCTTCCTCTGGTACCAAAGTTCATCTCTGTATTGAACAGAGAAAGCATATTATTATTTCACAGATATAAATGAAGAAAAGAGGCTGAATTAATGTGAAAAAGGTCTATTTATGACATATAAACTATCCCCCTAAACCGTGTTGAACACAGATATTGACTGGTTCTTATTTCATCACTGAATAAATGTTTTTGTTTTCATTTTTTCACATTTTCACACGTCTGCGTCCCTCGCCTGACCTGCTGTGTCCTGATTTAACGTCTCTCTGGGCGGTGTGAGTAATTATCTGAAATGAGTTTGATTAGGAGTGTGCCAAACTGACACCGTCCACATTTCCCCTGAATATCAGACACATCACCACACAGCATGGACTTACGGAGACGGTGGTGTTACGGTTCAGTCTGTGACCGTGCTGGATGGAGACAGGTTGATTTATTTTAAGAATAAAATGTTTTTCCTGCTTCACCTCTGTTTCTAACATGAAAAAGACTGAAACTGTTAAAAAGGAAGAGATAAGTTTTAGTTAAAGGTGCTATGAGGAGAATCTATTTCCGGTGACATAAAGACTCTGTTACCCATGAGCACGCGCAGCGACTGTTGTAAAGACGTGACCCAAGCCAAAGTGTGTGTTTGTTGTGATGCTAATGAATGCAGCTCGGACCTTCCTCAGAACTCTGCATTGCTTTACAACTTCTTTTTCAACAACTTACAGGATGCAAAGCGACGAGGTAATGTATCTCTTTCTAGTTACATAGCGGTAGTTTTTGATGTGTGACAACAAGCAATTATTGGAAAACTTAGTATCGTAGTTTTGTAGCCGCCTATATATCTCTACTTACAGCCCGGTGCTCTAAGATGTGTCTGAATAATATAAATTTGCTCTAGTTTTAATTGTCTTGTTCCTGAAGTTGAGTATCCAGGCCAGTCCAGCCCTGTCTGACCCGACCGTGAAGCTAAGGAATAGCATTTATAGATAACCTATTTTGATGCTATAAAACTCATCTTAAAGTGTGTATTTCCATCAGGCATATATCTGAAAGTGAGACTTTTTTGTAATTACTTAGAAACTCCTCACAGCATCTTTAAGAGGAGGATTTTCAGGTCCGGCGTGAACAGCAGCGTTACATCTACGTTTGCAAAAGTCTAAAATACGTCTTTAGGTACTAAGTTGGCTAATGGGAAGCGTCATTCGCCACCAGCACGACGTTACTCTCTGATTTAGATTCTTGAATCCATGTTAAAAACAGCAAATAAATGATTAAGCTCCTCAAGAATCAATAAATTAATAAGTTTGGGTGGAAAAGACTGGGACGTCCAAATCAACTGGAACTTCAGGAAGTGTTTTTTTTCTTAATTACCTCCGCCAAGGAGGTTATGTTTTCGGGGGGAGTTTTGTCTGTCTGTCTGTCTGTGAACAAAATAACTCAAAAAGTAATGGATGGATTTTGATGAAATTTTCAGGAAATGTTCAGCATGGGAAAAGGAAGAACTGATTCAATTTTATTGTTGTTCCGGATCACCGTCTGGATCCGCCATGACAAAAAAGGGGATTTCTGTGAATAACTGCTGAACTAAAATAGATATCATTATGAATCCAATTGCTAATGGTATGTTTTCATGGTCAAGGAATCTAAATATTTAGGTGAAATAAAGGTAGGACTAATATTTATGTTAAAAATCACAATATGGGAGAGGACTGTGGTGCTGGCGGAAGTCTGCGCTCTCTGAGTGCTTTGCTAGTTTTAAATGTATTAATTATTACCTCCGCCAAGGAGGTTATGTTATTGCCAGTGTCTGTTTGTTTGTTTCTCTGTCAGCAACATAACTCAAAAAGTTAATGATGGGTTTTGATGAAATTTTTAGGAATTGTCCAGATTGGGACAAGGAACAAATGACTAGATTTTGGGAGTGATCTGGATCACTGTCTGGATCCAGGAATTTTTTAAAGGATTCTTTAACATTGCGAGATAGGACCATTTTTGGTATTTGTGCATATTACTCCACCAGAAATAGTCAGGACATTAGGACATAAAATATAGGACAAGTTTCCAACAGGCTCTACAAGATATTTAAGACTGATCTGGATTCTCTGATCCAGAACAAGAAAAATTTGCATCACAGCAAGGGAACAAATAAAGGCATGGACTTGCAACAAACGCCAAAATATAGCCAAGATACTGTGGAATCTGGAGTGTTTAATCTGATTTGTTGGACCTTTAAAAACTTTGGAGCTAGAAGAAAACCGCCATGGCGAAAAATGTGATTTTCGTCAATAATTACTGAACTAAAATTGATATCTTTATGAATCCAGTTGCTGACGGTTTGTTTTCATGGTCAAGGAATCTAAATATTTATATGAAATTAAGGTAGGACTAATATTTATGGTGAAAATCACAATATGGGGGAGGAGGCGGAGGTCTGCACTCTCGTTTTGTTACTATTACTGTTGCTATTTTTCTCTTACTTCATTTTCACACAGACTTACCCACAATTCCCTGCTTGTTTTGTTACTGTAATTCATGTTCGTTAATGTTTCTGTTTGTTTTGTCTTGTTGAATAAAAGGAAAAAAAAACGTCGACTTTTCCCGCCCTCGCTCTGCCTCCGAGTGTCATCGATGAAGAAAGCCATGAGGGATTTTCGTTTTTTCTTTGCATTGGACTGAGTGAAATGTGATCATCTATCAAACCCGTCCCCTCTACGCACACAAACACACACACTCTATAAAAAAAGATGGTTCCAGTTCGACCATCAGAACCACAAAGAAATATGATTATAGCTTCTGACAGATTATACAGTCCAGTACCCCGTGGTATTATTCACTAAATCAGCAAACTCTGCTGCTGATAGATTTATATATATATATTTATACTTTTATATACTTCTTTCCTCTATTTAGGGAAATCTATTTGACATTTAACCAAAAATATGATATAAGAGCTGATTCCTCGCATGACAGAGAAGAACGTATGCCAAAAGAGAGCGTGGAAATGTTCCCCATAAACCAAACGAAAACCAGAAAAGGATGCAGATCTGAACAAGAGCTCCGTTACAGCTTCAACGTTTCATTTCATTGTTTTTCTACTTTAAAGTTCTTTTTCTTTAAAACAGAGACATGCAAAGTTTAGTTTCCGACAAACCAACAGAACAAAACCGAAAAGAAGACGAAGCAGGGAGTGTCCTCCGCGGCGCGAAGGGAGGAGCACGGAAGACGTCCTCGAAAGCGAAAAACAGACGTAGTGGTTTCCTCCCTCGTCGTGGAGGGAGCAGAGATCGTCCTTTCCCTTCAGAGATCGAGGGCGAGGAGTTAAAGAGATAGTTTGGCTGCAGAGAAGAGTCTGAAATTCCCTCCTGGATCCCGTTCATCATCGCACACACAAACACACAATCTGGGTAGAAATTAAAAAAGAATAAAAAAAACAAATGATAAAAATTAAAGGACAGAACAGACGTGAAATCGGCCGAGGGAGCGTCGACACAAATGTGCTGTCCTTTATTTCGTCCTTTTAGTATTTAAATTCAGAGCTCCCCGCTGCCCAAACTTTAAAACGATCCTCTTTATCGGCCAATCCGTGGGCTCGTTTGGCGTGCCGAAATGATCCGCAGGACGACTCCAGCCCTGAAGTGGGGACAGAAGTCAGAGGAGTGTTTGGGGAGTCTGTCAGAGAGGGCTTGATGCAGTCACGGGGGCGAATTTCCCTTTTTTAGTAATGTGGGCGGGGCTTGGGGGCTCATGTGCTATTCCATCAGGTTAAAGAAGGGGGAGGGTCGTTATTTAATCCACAGTCAGACCCTGCTAATCGATTAGTGTTGTCGCTATGTGCCAATCAAATCAGTTTTTCAGCCTCGGTGTCATAAAAGGGCAAAAATTAGTTCCAAAAGGTGACGTCCGATTGTGATTCTCTAATCCCGGATTTACCTCGATCTCTCAGATTAGCTTTAATCCAACAAACGCTCGCCGCGTCCCCAAAGCTCAGAGCTCATCACCTCAAAGTCGATGACAAACAGCAGCTGATGATCCACAAAATCCACCCAGCGGCTCGCCCAGCTCTTCTCCCAGCATGCCTCTGCGGCGGCGGTTAGATGAGGGGGTCCGGGTGCAGCGTGTGCTGGATCTGCTGCGGCTGCAGCGGCGGCGGCAGCTGCAGCGGGAGCAGAGCCTCCACCATGTTGTGGCAGTGCGGCGGCGGCGTGCCCTCGCTGCTGGAGCTCTCGGCCACTTCGCCGCCGTGGAAGAAGTAGTCGCTCTGCAGGATGAAGGACTCGACGACGGCCTGGTTCAGCTTGGTGGTGGACAGCGTGTCCTTGTTCTCGAAGTCCGGCCTCATCAGCGTGGGCCAGAAGCAGATGGAGAGGTTATCAGCCGTCATCAGGGTGGTCTTACTGTGCTGGCTCACCCTGAGAGAGAAGAGAGGACATGTTCAGGATCTCGTCCTTAAACTTTAACACAGCTCTGATGGCGGTCTACAAACCCCATAAGGTTTGGACACTGAGTAAAACAAAAATAAAAACACAATACTATGATTTACAAACCCTTTTTGCTTTTTATTCAATTAAATCCTCTACAGATCAGCGTCCCACTCATATTCACACATTTTAAATTTGAAGCCTGTATAATGTTCCAAAAGAGCTGGGACAGAGGCATGTGCACCACTTGATAAGCCTTTGAATTGAAGACACTACTACCCCTTTCAGACAGGCCAAAAAACAGTTCTTTAAGACTTCTGCTCCAAAATGACATCCTCATACAGAAAAGAGTGTATCTCTGCAATGCCGTCTTCTTCGGAAACTAAACTGTCCACAGTTTAGTTTCTGAAGAAGACGGCAGAGTAACGTTGAAACATGTCAAAGTAACCACACCTTTTGTCTTAATGGAAGAACAGTAAAACATTTGTATCCTAAGAAGAAAAGATGAATCTAACCAGTAATGTTGGATTGTTTGCTCACAGTTGACCCTTGCCTCATCCTTGCTTGTGAAAGATAATAAATCAAATATTTTTTGAGTATTCCTTAACTTTTGAAAACTTTTATTGCACCTGTCACAGCTTTTTTAATAATAATAATAATAATAATAATAATAATAATAATAATAATAATATATTTTATTAGTATTGCACTTTTTTTTTTTCATTTTCGCATTCTTAAAGTGCTACAGAGTAAGATAGAAACATTTAAGAACAATAAAAAACAATTAAGAAACAATCAAAAACACTTTCAAAAACGATTTATAAAAGAGTCGAGATAAATAGATTCCTAAAATAATGGAGAACTCATTAAGAGAAATTAGCAAAATGCTTTTTTAAAAACAGGTTTTAAGATTTCTGTTTAAATTTAAATTTCTTTAAGAATGTGCGGCAGGCATCAACATACAAAACATATCAGTTTAAACATTAATATCTTGTCTTTTTAGTGTATTCAACTGAATATAGGTGATTCAAAACTTAACATGTTCTCCTAACCTCATCAGAATTTGGGTTTTGTAGTTATAAAAAGAAATATATTGTACAAACATTTATCTCCTTCACTTCATGGCACATGCTTAAACCCTTTTTTAAGATTTCAGTAAAATCTGACGTAGTAAAAGCTGAACTTGACTAAACTTTGAGACCTTGTTCACCTATCTGTCCACAAATCCTCTTCTCCTTCTTAACATTAACATCTTTTTCCACCTGATTAATTGATCAATCTCCTACCATTTTCCTACCCATGTGAGAAGATCATACACGATGAAATATGAAGACATAAAGAATAAAACACTGCAGACAGTGAGCCCTGTCTCTTCTTCATCATGTTTATCGCCTCCTGGTTCAGCAAACGGCCTCCAGACGAAACCAAACGTGATTGATGACCAACACTTACCATCAGAATTGACTATTGATTCTTCTTCATAAGATTAAATAAACGTAACATGTAGAGAGCGCAGCTGAAAAATGATGACAGGACAAGAAAAGGAGCTGATCATGTCGTTGTGTTACCAGGGTTGGCTGATGTTTCTGATCAATTAATAAAGTACAGTCTAATCTAATCTAATCTAATCTAATCTAATCTAATGAGAGGAAATACAGTGTGCATCATCCTACTCTGTTTTTGTGGCTTGTTTTCACTTAAAGGGACAGTTCAGTATTTTTTAAGTGGGGCTGTATGAGCTCTATGTGACCACTAAGTCCATTAGCAGCAGTAGAAAGTTCTCTCCTCTCCCTCAGTAAGCCACAGTCTGTAAGAGTGTGTTACGGCCCCAGCCGTTTAGGCTGTTGTGTGTATGCGTCCACCTGTGTGAGTATGTGTGTGCGCATGCGTGTGGGTGTGTCTGCTCCTCTCCTCAGGCGGCCGGTGGAGAAGTAATTGGTGTAGGCTGTCCACCAATCAGGAGCCGGCTTTCGTAGTCGAGAGCCTCAAAAGGACGGCAGAGGCTTCAGTCGGGAGCGGCTTGTCCTGTGGTGGCCTGTCGCCCAAACCCTGTCTGCGCTCGGCACTGAAATCTTGTTAATAGACTGTTGTTTGATTTAGATTAGGTTAATTGTTAATTTAGGTTGTTAAAAAAAGATCTCTAGTTTAAACTGTTTTGTTTAAATTATTTCTGAAAATCCTTGTTTGTAAAACTTTATCTTATTTTCATATTAAACACTACTGTTCACCTTTACATCTGGTTTTATGTTACCTCCTTTTAACCCCTTTAAGAGCTGTGGACGTAACAGAGTGTTACACCGAATTAGCCACAAACAGGGAAGTATTGTACCAAATACAAAGGGAATTTTCTCCACCTACAAGAACTCCCATTAAAAATGAATACCACAGTTTGATAGTACACATCCTAGAATTTCTTTTTGAGTGCATTAACTTTTCAAAAAAAAAAAAAAGTTTATCTGGAACTAACCTACTCACGTCATGTATTCTGCCGCGCAGCGCTGCCGCAATGCCATATAAACGTCCTTTTTCTGAAAACTTAATACACTCAAAAAAAAATTTCTAGTTAACGTACTCTTAAACTGTGGTATTATTTTTTAATGGTAGTTCTTATAGGCGGAGAAAATACCCTTTGTATTTGGTACAGTACTTCCCTGTTTGCAGCTGGTTCTGCGTAACAGACTCTTACAGACTATATGTAGCTCATACAACCCTACTTAAAAAATACTGAACTATCCCTTTAAGTATCATTAAAAATTGCATTCATTGGCCCCATGTGCAGCAATATGTTGCCCTAGCTTCTGTGCCGGCTCTTTCTGTTCAGATGCAGGCCAGTGTTGATTTTGACAGCACTTTGTAATTTAGTTTTAGTTATAGTCTTCGCCATGATTTAGTTATCTATATTGTTTAAATTTTAGTTTAGTCTTAGCTGATGAAATATCACAACATTATTGTAACCCTGGTCACATTTAATTGGTGAATTGATTTATTGTATTTGTAACATTTTTTTCTATTTTTTAAAAGGAACGGTTAATATTACAGAAAACTAAATTGGTTTGTAATTTTTTTCCCCACACAAAACTCAACCATATAGAAAAAAAATGTTGAATTCTGTCCACATGGAAGTCTCACATGGTTTTCATTATAACGTTTCTTCTTGTTTGTTCTTATTGGTTCATGTGCGACTGTGATAGCCAATCAGCATCAAGTATTAGCGTCTAAAACTGGAAGAGTAGGATTTTTAAGCAGAGAGAAAGACAGAAGAAACATGAGACAGCCACAGAGACATCAAGTTTTAATACCTCAAAGAGACTTTTTTTTTATAGAAATACCCTTTAGTTGATGGCAGGATGCGATCATAAAAAAAAAGATCTCATGGCAGATGTACCGTAAAAGATGGCAATCATATAAAATGATGATCATCATCATCACCTTCATCTTCATAGGAATCTGACCCATCATCACCTGTCTACCTGTGCAGTCAGAAACTGGGAGAGTTTTTCTTCTTTCATTGAGAAAAGACTGGACTCAAAGATTTGTTATTGATGAACTGAAAGATTATTTAATGATTTGGAAATTAAACCAAATAAATCTTTTTTCACTCTGATTGTTCAAAAACATTTTATCATATTATTGATTTATTTTTGCTGGTAATTTTCAATAAAAGTATTTTGTTCAAATCTATTTTAGTCTCCTGAGTTATATTACATGTTACTAATTGTTTATATTTCCTACTTTCCAGTTTAGCATTTTCTGAGCTACAATTAGCCTTTAAATTATCTAATGTTGACTTCAGGTTTATGCTTAAATAGTGATTTTTAAGTACACGTGTGCTACATTTTCGTCGATTAAATCCACTGTAAATTTAGTCGACTAAAATCTGAAATGTCTGTAAAGTGTAAGGTATTTTTATGTTTCCTTGAATTTCTGAGTCATGTTTTCCTCTTGGATAAAATCAAACATCTAATAACCCTTTATTGAATGTTAGCAAAGTCTGAATGTCTAAGTGAACAGAAACAAATGTTCCTTTGTGTGAAATGCAGTCACCTTTATTTAGGATACCTGGCAGAGCATCTCAGCAGTGGTGGCTGCTGATCAGTCAAGGAGGGGAAGCTCCTTTTTTTCCAGCCTATATCATAAATTTGTTTATTTATTTAAATGTAAATTCTACCCTCCGTTCCTTTTCAAGAAAATGATCTGTGACCCTGTCGTACCAACTAGGTGTCTTTTCCAGGGATGTTACCAGTGTTCTCTCAATGGCCAGCAGAGCTAGACTGCTTAAACGGCCTTGGCCCATTGTGTTGTGGGTGTAAGACTTGAGCCTCTTTAAACAGGAGAAGCTCCTCTCCAGAACAACTGAATGTAAAACTTAGAAGATGCTCCGGTGGAGGGTTACACTTCAAGATCGCTGACTGGCTCATTTCACTGTCAATCAAAAAGGGATTCGGCCTCAGACAGATCATCCAATCATCATGCAGAAGCCGAGCGTCCAGGCCAGCCCACTGCCTCATAGACCCCCAGAGACGCTGAGCGTCAGATGGGCGGGACAAAGCCCAGCGTTTATCCAATGACCGTCCAGTTTCCACAGTGGAACAACCCACTCTACGCTTCCCCATCGAAGTCAGAAGACGCTCAGCGTCCGACTGTGTTAAAGCACTGAGACGCTGCAGGGATGAATGAGAAGGAAGTCGCACCAGTTACCTGTGATAAGTAGCTGATTCTGAACAAAAGATGAAGGTATTCTAGAGCATATTTAGACAATGAAATGTACACACAGCAGCACATATCACCACTTTTTTGGGGACATTTTAGGGGAAGCTGAGCTTCACCTACTGCATCTCAGTTACAATACCAGAACTGACAGCAAACAGTGAACCTGCTCTACATGAATATATCAATTCATAAAGAGAGCAGCTCTGATTGGATCGCTCCACAACTTATCCCACCACCACCAAGCTAAGGCAGCTGTGATTGGATGTCCCTCTGAACTCATCCAACCTTTAACACAACCAAAGTAGCTGTGATTGGATAGATTCCTAACTTGTCTCTACTTCCTACATGACCAAATAAGGTCTGATTGGATTAAGTCTGTCAGACACTTTAGTCTAGTTTTTATTTCTTGATGAAAATGTCAGTTAGTTTAGCTTTTTGTCCATGTGCTCTTGTTTTTATTAATTACTGTCTAGTTTTCATCAGGGGAAAAAAGGTTGAAACTATTAAAAAATAAATAGTTGACAAATGAACACTGAAGCAGAGCTGATCTCTGTCACTGTGGCCACTTCAAAAACCACAAACTATCCCTTTTCAGTCTTTTTGAATAAACACTTCAGTAGCAAACAGAAATTTTAAGCATTTTCAATAAACACAAGCTCATAGGTGCAGCTAAGCTCCTGCTAAAGCACAAACTGTGCCGTCTCGGTGTCAGAGCTGCCTTGTTTCCGTCCTGCGGAGTCAGATGACAGATTTTAATCCTAAATGAGGTTTCCTGCTGCGAGCTGTTTAGATGCTGCTGAGGCTGCACACGGAGGATTTGATGTTTTTATGTGGGCTTAATGTTAGACATAAAAACATGCCTCAGCTCTGTGTGGGTGTTTTCAGCTCTCAGTGTGTATTCAGGGTGTTACTGACTGTGTGTGTGTGTGTGTTATTATCTTACCTGTTGAGGTGTGTGATGATGTATTTGAAGACCTGGTAGTTCACAGAGGGGAACTTCTTCACAATCTCCCGTAACACTTGAAGACGCTCCATGTAGTCCACGATTTCTGACACAAAGAGAAGACAGAAGGTGTTTTTTTTTTTTTTTTAGATTTTACTCGCACTCTCTCACAGGAACGGAAATTATTCTCCGAGGAAAAACAAAAGGCTGAGACGCTGCCAAGAGGAACTCCCACGCTGAGCACACACACTCTCCGTGACCCGGCAGCTCGGAGCGGCGTGGGCAGAGACGACTCGAGACAGAAATGTGTCTCACTGTGCAACCGTTACAAACAAAACAAGCCTCAAACGGACACAACAGCAGGAGTTTACAGGAGAGAGAGATGGAGCATGGAGAGTGATAAGTCTCTTTTTAAGGCTTCTTCAATAATGAAAAAGTATCTCTGCAACGACAACATCTATTCGAATAATCTGGTGTCTTAATAAAGGGAATGTAACTGTATGAATATTTCACATCACGGTTATCTTTATTACCGTGGTATTGTTGCAGTGTGCTCAAAATGTTCAAAAAGAACTTTTACACTCTTGAAATCAGTTAACCCCTTTGATATTAGAATTTTTACAAGTCTTTTGTCTTTATTTGTCAATAAATGTATCAGGAAATGTCCTACAAGTAATTATTTTTACCTGTTTTTTACATGAAAAATAAAAGTAAACAATCTTGGCAGGTATTTGTCAATACTATGTTATAAATGCTTTGACTGTGTGTAATTACAAGCAAAGAACAAAACAGATTTGAACTTTAAACACATTTCTCTTCATAAACAATTATAAATATCTCTGCAACGACAACATCTATTTGAATAAGTTGGTGTCTTAATAAAGGGAATAGGGATGAAACTATGAATATTTCACATCACTGTTATCATTATTATCGCGGTATTGTTGTAGTGTGCTCAAATGTTTATAATATACTTTTACACTGTCTTGAAGTCTTTTAACCCCTTTATCATTATAATTTTAACCGGCTTTCTGTTTTTTTTTGTCATTAACTGTGTCAGGAAATGTCCTATAAGTAAATTTGTTTAACCTTTTTTCATGAGAAATAAAAGTAAACAAATTCTGGCAAGTATTTGTCATTATTATGTTATAAATGCTAAAACAGTGTGTAATGACAAGAAATGAAAAAAACAGATTTTAACTTAAAACAACATTCTCTTCATAAACAGTTGTAAATATCTCTGCAACGACAACTTCTATTTGAATAATTTGGTGTCATTATACAGGGAATAAGGATGTAACGGTACAAAAATTTTATATCACGGTTATTGTGACCAAAATTATCACAGTTATCATTATTATCGCGAAATAAAATGTTCAAAAAGTACTTTAACACAGTCTTGAATTCATTTAACACCTTTAATATTATAATTTTAGCAGTTCTTTTGTCTTTTTGTCAAGAACTGTGCCAAGAATTGTCCTATAAGTTTATTTTTTTACATTTTTTCATGATTATGTTACAAATGATCAAACAGTGTGTAATTAGAAGAAAAGAAAAAAAAGGGTCTCTGAAAGTGAAAGTATGGCTGTTGGAGCCCGCTCAGACACGATAGTGGAGACTTTTCCCCTCGTAACAAAGTCTTAAGTCCGGTCAAAGTTTGGATTTTACAAGGAAGTTAAGGGAAAACTGATTGAAGACAGTCACCCAGTCTAAAAAACAAAGGTGCAGTGGAAGAAAAAGACGATTAAAACTGCTGCAACTCCTCAAGTGAGTGAGCTGACCGCGACGGAGAGAGAGAGATGATCCCTATCCTAGCATAAATGATGGCACACAGCATAAATGTAAGATTTTATTCATCAGCTGATACTAAACCGATAATATTGTGCATCCCTATATGTAATAAAGGTAACAGTGGACAGAAGACTTTTATTTCAGTGTCCTTAGGATGTTTGAAGCTTTACACGTGAGGAAGAAAATACACGAAGCTAACAAACAGCAGAAAAGCATCCGTCTGTTTTCCTGAAAAGTAAACCGTCCATGAAAATCCCTCGCCACTCTCCAGAGAAATCCTTCGAGTTCCTGCCGGCAAAAGCCCGCTCGAGCTGAAACACTCCGCTCGGTTATTCTTTCATTAAATATTTAAAGAGAAGATATGAAACACGAGCTTCTTCTCTGCCGGATTGTCACAACAACACCACTTCAGTGCAACCCCAACCTGCACTCCCTGACTGAGCGATATTCTCCGGGGTGTTCAAGGACCAGAGGGAGAGACTACATATTTAAAGACTCAATTTAAATCCACATATGAGATTTATTCAGCCTGTGCGTCATCTATCATCTTAACAAGGAGCCGACAGGAGCCCTCCGAGGCCGTTACGCAGCCTTATCCATAACCAACTATTGACGGCAAAATCTAATCAAGAACCACACGACCACCGCGGCCACTGGATCCATCTGAATTAGATACGAATCAGTCTGTTTGGAAAACACACTTCACTGTCAGAGCTTTGTTCACTTTTATGAGAAAATTGGTTTAAGTTCAAACTTTATATAAGTTTACAGAGAAAAACAGCAGCAAGTGTCGAATCAAAGTTTCACGAAGAGATTATATTTTAGCCATTTTGTGCCGTTATTGACAGGAGAGAGAGACAGTGGGTAGGTTTATAAAAGTCTTGGACACTCGGCAAACAGTAAGGAGTGCGAGTATGGGTAAAGCCTGGTTGCTTATCGCTCCACCAAACCAGCACCTCCACGTAGATATGAAAAATTTTACCGACATTTACAGCTAAAATATCGACCACAAACTTCAGCTGTAAATATCCCTTAAATTGACTGAAAATAAATAAATATGACTAAATAAGTCTTTTATCTTCATTCTTTCTCTGGTTTTTTAGCCTTTTATCTGTTCTAGTCTTTTTAGCCTTTTTGCAGTGTTTTAGTCTTTTTAGCCTTTTATCTGTGTTTTAGTCTTTTAGCCTTTAATCTGTGTTTAAGTCTATTTAGCCTTTTATCTGTGTTTTAGTCTATTTAGCCTTTTATCTGTGTTTTAGCCTATCTAGCCTTTTATATGTGTTTTAGTCTTTTAGCCTTTAATCTGTGTTCTAGTCTTTTTAGCCTTTTATCTGTGTTTTAGTCTTTTAGCCTTTAATCTGTGTTCTAGTCTTTTAAGCCTTTAATCTGTTTTCTAATATTTTTAGCCATTAATCTGTGTTTTAGTCTATTTAGCCTTTTATCTGTGTTTAAGTCTTTTAGTCTTTAATCTGTGTTCTAGTCTTTTTAGCCTTTAATTTGTGTTTTAGTCTTTTAGCCTTAAATCTGTGCTTTAGTCTTTTAACCTTTAATCTGTGTTTTAGTCTTTAAGCCTTTTATCTGTATTTTAGTCTTTTTAGCCTTTAATCTGTGTTTTAGTCTTTTAGCCTTTCATCTGTGTTTTAGTCTTTTTAGCCTTTAATTTGTGTTTAAGTCTTTAAGCTTTATTTGTGTTTTAGTCTTTTTAACCTTTTGTCTGTGTTTAAGTCTTTTTAGCCTTTAATCTGTGTTTTAGTCTTTCTAGCCTTTTATCTGTGTTTTAGTCTTTTTAGCCTTTAATCTGTGTTTTAGTCTTTCTAGCCTTTTATCTGTGTTTTAGTCTTTTTAGCCTTTTATATGTGTTTTAGTCTTTGAGCCTTTTATCTGTGTTTTAGTCTTTTTAGCCTTTAATCTGTGTTTTAGTCTTTTAGCCTTTAATCTGTGTTTTAGTCTTTTTAGCCTTTTATCTGTGTTTTAGTCTTTTTAGCCTTTAATCTGTGTTCTAGTCTTTTTAGCCTTTTATTTGTGTTTTAGTCTTTTAGCCTTAAATCTGTGCTTTAGTCTTTTAACCTTTAATCTGTGTTTTAGTCTTTTAGCCTTTTATTTGTGTTTTAGTCTTTTTAGCCTTTAATCTGTGTTTTAGTCTTTTAGCCTTTCATCTGTGTTTTAGTCTTTTTAGCCTTTAATTTGTGTTTAAGTCTTTTAGCCTTTTATTTGTGTTTTAGTCTTTTTAGCCTTTAATCTGTGTTCTAGTCTTTTAGCCCTTTATCTGTGTTTTAGTCTTTTAGACTTTAATCTGTGTTTTAGTCTTTTTAGCCATTAATCTGTGTATTAGTCTTTTAGCCTTTTATTTGTGTTTTAGTCTTTTAGCCTTTCATCTGTGTTTTAGTCTTTTTAGCCTTCAATTTGTGTTTTAGTCTTTTAGCCTTTTGTCTGTGTTTTAGTCTTTTAGCCTTTTGTCTGTGTTTTAGTCTTTTAGCCTTTAATCTGTGTTTTAGTCTTTTAGCCTTTAATCTGTGTTTTAGTCTTTTAGCCTTTTATCTGTGTTTTAGTCTTTTAGCCTTTAATCTGTGTTTTAGTCTTTTAGCCTTTAATCTGTGTTTTAGTCTTTTAGCCTTTTATCTGTGTTTTAGTCTTTTAGCCTTTAATCTGTTTTCTAGTCTTTTTAGCCTTTTATTTGTGTTCTAGTCCTTTTAGCCTTTCGTCTGTGTTTTAGCTTTTCAAGCCTTTAATCTGTGTTTTAGTCTTTTTAGCCTTCAATTTGTGTTTTAGTCTTTTAGCCTTTTGTCTGTGTTTTAGTCTTTTAGCCTTTTGTCTGTGTTTTAGTCTTTTTAGCCTTTAATCTGTGTTCTATTCTTTTTAGCCTTTAATCTGTGTTCTAGTCTTTTAGCCTTTTATCTGTGTTCTAGTCTTTTTAGCCTTTAATCTGTTTTCTAGTCTTTTTAGCCTTTTATTTGTGTTCTAGTCTTTTTAGCCTTTTATTTGTGTTCTAGTCTTTTTAGCCTTTTATCTGTGTTTTAGTCTTTTTAGCCTTTAATCTGTGTTTTAGTCGTTTAGCCTTTAATCTGTGTTCTAGTCTTTTAAGCCTTTCGTCTGTGTTTTAGCTTTTCAAGACTTTAATCTGTGTTTTAGTCTTTTTAGCCTTTAATCTGTGTTCTAGTCTTTTTAGCCTTTTATCTGTGTTTTAGTCTTTTTAGCCTTTAATCTGTGTTCTAGTCTTTTTAGCCTTTTATCTGTGTTTTAGTCTTTTTAGCCTTTAATCTGTGTTTAAGTCTTTTAGCCTTTAATCTGTGTTCTAGTCTTTTAAGGCTTTAATCTGTTTTCTAATCTTTTTAGCCTTTAATCTGTGTTTTAGTCTTTTAGCCTTTTGTCTGTGTTTTAGTCTTTTTAGACCTTAATCTGTGTTCTAACCAGACATTTTATTAGCTAAAATACGGTAAACTAGCCAATCATACAGTGTTAACAAATTCAAATAAAAATTCCTGGATGTACCGTTACAATTTAATCACTTCTTTCTTTTGCCATGACCAACATTTCCTGAAAATTTAATCCAAAGCTGCAGATATTTTGAGTTATCTTCCTCACAGACGGACAGACAGACAGACAAACAAACAAACGGCCAAATGCTGGCAGATTATAACGTCCTTGGTGGAGGTAATTACATAGTTGAAAAGGTCGAACTGTCTCCATCTCAGCGTTTACAAACCAACAGACTTTAAACTAGAGGCTCTCTTGTACCATATCATTAATTTATCATTTCGCTGTTTGCTGTCATTCTTTTTTATGCTTTTTCATCTGTTGTTTCTGTGCAGCTTTAACCACAGCACGCCAAGATCACCGTCTGCATCTCAAACAGAGCAAAGAGGAAAAACAGCTCGGTAACACGATCAGGAGCTCATCAAATTCTTCCACTCTGCACAAACACACTGGGAGCTTTATTTCGCTCTGGTTATTGTTTCTGCTGGCAGGAGGAGTCGGCTCTGATAAACCTTTTTCTCAATATTCCTACAAATAAATCAGAGAAACACATATGTTTTATTTTTGGAAGATACTCCTCTTTCTGATTGGTGAAATTTAACACAAAGCTCATTTTATTCAACAAATATGGTGCTACACAAATAAAGATTAATTTTAGTCTCTTTGTCTCTGCCTGGATAGACACACCTCTGGATTTATGTATGTGTCTATACAAATACATATTTTCATATTTGCTTATATAAGGGCTGGGACGATACGCTTTTCTCCCGATTCCATCATTTACGATATTTTAGGTGCCGATTCGATTTAAATTGCGATTCCACGATATTGCCGATTCTTGCAATCTTTAGTTAGCTTTTTTAACACTGGTGAAAAAGATGAACAATGATCATCATCGTTCATCTCCTACAGACTATATCAGGAAAAATACACATCACATGTGAGTCTGTTTTTAGGATTTATTCAGCAATATATTTTAACCAGCTGTTTATACTGTCTCTTCAAAAGACTGGACTGCATTTAAAAGTGGTTTATTAACACAGACTAAAATGAAGCATTTAAATTTGGAAAAAAAAAAAGATTTTTGAACAAAAAAATCGATTTAAAAATTGCCACAAAAAAGTCCTGATACTTTTGTGAATCCATTTTTTCTCCCACCCCTAGTTTATATGCACATATGTGTTCAGGGAATATATCTGTTGAATCGATCAATTTGAATTATTTTTTGCAGAAAATTTAAAAATTAAAAATTGAAAATAGAGATTCTTTTATCCTCCTTAGGTGGAGGATCAAACAGAATGGTTGACAGATATTATGCCCTGCCTGAAACTTGAGAAAAAATTAGACATTCACTTCAACACTCATATGGGAAGTTTTGGAAGGGCTTTTCTTAAATATGTTTCAAACCCTGTAAACATTAGACATTACTACAGCTTACCAAGGAACAAATGTTTCGATTTTGGGAGTGATCCGTACACCGTAAAACTGCCATGACGAAAAATGTGATTTTCGTGAATAACTGCTTAACTAAAATAGATATCATTATGAATCCAGTTGGTATGGAATAATGGTATGTTTTCATGGTCAAGTAATCTAAACATTTAGATGAAATAAAGGTAGGACTAATATTTATGATGAAAATCACAATATGGGGGAGGACTGTGGTGCTGGAGGAGGTCTGTGCTCTCTGAGTGCTTTTCTAGTTCGGAATTATTACACCCATGTATTCCTTAACATTGTGAGATAGGACCATTTTCTGCATTTGTGCATATTTCTCCACCAAAAACAGCCAGGGCATGTGGAAAAAAAATACAAGACAAGTTTCCAACAGGTTCTACAAGATGTCAAAGACTGATCTGGATCTGGAAAAATTCCAGATTCTCTGATCCAGACCAAGAAAAATTTAGATATCCTTGGAATTTTTTGTCATAACAAGGGAACAAATAAAGGCACAGACTTGCAACAAACTCCAAAACATAGCCAAGATACTGTGGAATCTGGAGTGTTTAATCTGATTTGTTGTATCTTCAAAAACTTTGGAGCTAGATCCAGAAGAAAACCACCATGACGAAAAATGTGATTTTCGTGAATAACTACTGAACTAAATTAGATATCATTATGAATCCAGTTGCTAATGGTAAATGTTTAGATGAAATAAAGGTAGGACTAATATTTATGGTGAAAATCACAATATGGGTGAGGACTGTGGCGCTGGTCTGTGCTCTTCAAGTGTAACCGTGGCCATTGAGAGCTACCCTTGTCATATTTTGATTTCACATGTAGAGTAAAAAAAAAAAACAGATGACATTTTTCCAGCACAGTTCCCTCCATGCATGAGATTTTGTATTTTTCCACTGAAAGGAGCACATATCCTCACGCTGACTATTTTCAACAGGTTCTTTTTACATTTACAAAGAAGTTGTGATGAGCTGTGTGCATGCAGCGGTGACATCTATAATCTACCTGCTGCCTAAAATAGTAAGAAACTGAGAAAATACAGAAATAAAGCAGCACCTCTGCAGAGCAGAAAATTCTCCCACCCATCAGAGAACAAATTAATTTCCCTAGGGACATAACCAGGCCACCATTCAGTTTGTGCAAGATCATTACTGATGCAGGGCCCCAATGCGATCTGACTTTGTCATCATGACCGGATAAATGAGGCAAATTGGTTTATCTTTCAAACTAAGGCAGGGTAATTTTAATTTTCACAGAAGAACAAGTAAGATATACCTGCACCTGGCATCAGTGAGGTTTATTACAATAACAGGAGATTCTAAAAGGTAATGAGATCAATAAAAATGAGCTTCTACACTCTGTAGATCTGACTCTGGTGGATAATCAGGTTAAAATGTGGATCTGAATCTGAATATTAACATTAACCTGGATGTGTAATTATCAGTATATGTGTTACTGGGACAGAGCAAATGAAGATAGAAGTCAGGATAATTACAAAATTTCATCCTCGCCTAAAAAATAAAACATTTAGGGGTGCTAGTTTGGCGGAGTGGTTAGCAACCAGGCACCCCATGTACTTGCTTCTGCCGGTCCAGGTTCAAATCCCGCCTGTGACCAGTTTGCAGAGTGTCTTCCCCTACTCTCTCACCCCCTTTCACAAGCCTATCCACTGTCTCTCTCCTATCAATAAAGGCACAAAATGCCCAAAAAATACATTAAAAAAAATAAAATAAATAAAACATTTAAATAAATAAACAATAAAATATTTTTACATCATCTCTGCAAAAGACTATTGTTAAAAAATGATGCAGAGCAAAATAAGAGAGGTTTAATAACAATATTATCAAGTATTTCACCTCCGAAACGATATCAGCAGGAATCAAACAGACTGTTATTACTTATTTTGTAGTGTGGGCTGTAAGAAAAGGCTTGATCAGGTCAGATTACTCAAACAGAGAACAGTAGTCAGCAATAGTAGGTATGAGAAAACTGACCCTTTTGTTATTAACCAATGGGTTCAATAAATTTTAACCTTAAACATAAGAATATACTGCAATTAATTAAAATAAAATGAAAAATAAATTAGAAGACCCTGAAAAGTAACCTCAAGAAATTCAATAATAACAAAGACAAATATTTTTAAATTGCAAAATAACCACTGTGTTTAACTAAAACAAAAGCATATTCTACAACTGAATAAAATAAATAAAAAATAAATAAGAATGGACTGCTTATATCGGATAATTTAGATGCTGTCCAATATTTGTTTTTTTGCTGATATCAGATAAGTTTCTGATATCAATATCATACATAAAATATATGTTTTTGTCAAATAAAAGCTAAATTTGATAAATAAAAGTGTTTAAAATGTATATGTAGCACTTCCTCCATGTAATAAACTCTTTTGGATTGTTGTTCTGACATTTTTTAACTCAAAAATGCCTATAAATAAGCTTAAAAACCGAAATATTTGATGATGTGACGACGTAAAATATAAAGGGCTGTATCTCGGCCTGGTTCTTAGTTTTAGGTCGGAGCTCGAGGTGAAAATGTGTCGAGTGTGATGCCAGGTTTTCACCAGATTTTAGTTTTGTTTTACTTTTACTTTTCTTGCTTGTTTTTTCGTAGGCCTATCACGATAATCCATAAATCAGTTAACCGAATGACAAATAAAAACGTCCTCAGTAAGTTTGCCGGCCTCGATAAACTGACACGTGCATGCATGTTTGTTTTCCTCCTCTCTTTCTACCAAACAGGCTGGATGAGAAGATGGGTCACTCTGTCCATCTTAACACCGGGGTGCGTTGGTTCTATAGCGGATTTAGCTGATTTATAGTGGAGTGAGCATCTGTCATTCATTCAATCTTTGTGGGGGAGGCGGGACCGCTCGTGCGTACACACACAGAGAGCTGAAGTGAGCGTTGTGAGGAGTAACAAGAAAACAAACACTAATATGAATGATGGCATGAAAGCTACGGTTCCTAAGCCTGCTGCCACAACCCAAGTGTGGGAATATTTTGGTTTTAAACGGAATGAACAAGGTATGAGCTCATGAACACCGACAAGCCGATATGTCGCATTTGTTTGAAATTAGTGGCGACGAAGAAGAAGGGGAGGTGCAGTGGAGACAGTGACAGACGGTACGAATTGTCTGGGAGAAAGTACATGTCACAAACAATTCTGGAACTGTATAAACGCCATTTTATTTATGTTTTTTTATATTATTGTGTATGTTTATATTGGCGTTTTTTTTCTTTACAGGGACAGGGTCTATTTTTTATCGTTTTTTGATTAGTATAATGATTTTTTTTTACATGCATTTTTTCCCAAAAGAGAGTCCATTTCATTTTAATTGTTTTTTTCTTTTTTTTTTGTTGAATTTATTATATTGTTTAATTCATTAAAAAACACTCTTGACCTTCCAATTACAGCTAAATACTCTTAAGAAATTTTGATATGGTATACTCACTTTATTACGACATAAAAATTACATTAATGAAAAAATGGTGATTCAAAATAATATTGACAATCATATCGTTTATCGGCAATATTTTTTTGGACAATCATAGTCCAACAAAATTTGCTATCATGACAGGCCTAGTGTTTTGAATTTGTTGTATGTAACAATGGCTGTCATGTAGAGTGCAGCATGGATATATTTCTACACGAATGGTTCACTTTTTCTTGCGTTTTTGTTGGAGAGCATCAAGCATTCCCTAAATCATGTAGTTTGGGGCTTTAGAGGTTAAACAGCAAACTAAAGGAACTTTTTCCTCTCTGCTGCGAGGTCAAACAGTCGTCCTCTAACTGGAACATTAACGATTAAAGGGAATCCACGGGAGGGAGTGAAGCTAAAGGAGAGGAGCACGAGCAGAAGATGAAGATGAAAGTCGTGAGAGAGGAAGAGGAAGCTATGTTTGACTCCGAAGAACAAGCACTTCCTCTCTTCTTCTTGTTGGAGGCGCTCATTAAAGAGTGTGTACGTCGTCTTTCTGCATTTCTCCTCTTATGTTTGTACTCTGGGCTCATTAATCTGCTGTCGTCAGCACTGTGGTTTCAGCTTATAGAATAAAAAAGAGAAACACGCACGCAGGAGTGCGACAGTATCCTGTGGACAGAAAAAGCCTCTTAGGAGTGTGATGTGATGGGAAGCTGCACGTGTGCGTAAACTTAAATAACCTTTGGGAAAATTAGGACAGGGACATGGTGTAGGCTTTAAAAATATCTTAAGCCAATTCAGTTTCAGACTTCTTCACTTCCAAGAACTTCTACGCCTTGTGCACCAAAAAACTCAGATCTAAGTGAGAGTATTTGTCCAATTTCATTTGTCTGGATTAAGATATAAAAACTAAAAATAAAGCCTGAGTTGCTTGGAATTAGCAAGTTAATTAATCTGCCACTCAGACAAAGATTTAACTGGAAGACTGTCTTAAGATGGTTTATTTTTATTTATGTGTTTCACTGACAGATACTTTCCCTTCATTACAAGGATTTCAGTGCCTTATTTTTACCTTTTATTCCTTAAAGTTAGATGTTCATCTGACTTATTGTGTGAATGTGGATTAGAATAAATGTTTTAGATATTTTCTGACTGTAAAATGAACAAATGCACTTCTCAAGATCTGCAGTGTGAGCCTGGAAGTAATGACATCTTAAATGGGTTGAAAAAAAAAAATATGTCTCAGATTGATGAACATTTACAGAAATATTAATTTGTTAAATCTAGATGGCAGCAAGGGTTGGAAACTATGTTGTTGCAGGTTTTTTGCATTAAAATCAATCAATTTGTATTGCACAAAGTGTTTTACATTAAAAGGAAATAAACAAACAAATAAATAAATAAAAAGTAGAAGATTCAATATCATGAAAATACAAGATCCTATGTACAGTATATATGTATATCATGATAGGATATAAGATAAAACATACCAGGAGGAAGAAACAAAAAAGTAAATAAAATAAGATGATAAAATAAGACTGCCTAACACCAAATGCATAATAAAATCTGCTTAAGTTGGATAATATAAATAAAAATGATTATAAAGAATAAAATTGCTAAACATTACATCTGAACTGAGATGGAGAAATAAAAGACTTAAGGGATTAAAATAAATAAATTTGATTAAATAACAAAAAGAAATGCACAATCTTGTAGCACAAAGTGCTTACATAAAAAAAGAAAAATATTAGATTGAATACAATGAATTTACAAGACCCTACCCACCATCTTAAACATATCACAAGAAAAGAAAGATACAAATTCTACAGGGATAAATAGATAAACAGACAGATAGATGGATACATAAATTAATAAATACATAAAATAAATGGTAAAATGAGACAGCCAAACGTCAAATGCTTGATAAAATCTGCTCAAGTTAGATAATGAAAATAATATAGATTAATAGGAAATAAAATTAAAATTGCAAAACAATAAATCTGAACTGAAATGGAGAAATAAAGTAGATAAAGTGGATTAAAACAAATAAATAAATTTGATAAAATAATAATGATAAATATAATCAGAAAGAGCCAGACTAAAGGGTAGGTCTTGAGTTTGCTTTGAAAAGTCCTCTGTACTTTGGATGGAAACCAGCGGTCTGTGATTAAGAGCTCAGGTGCTGTTTGAGATCATAAGCTTGTGTTTGTGTGTCAGTGTGTTAATTCTTACTCGCAGCCTCGACCAGCTCCGGGTGCAAACTGTAGGGGATCAGCGGGTCAGGCAGGTCCGCAAAGAAAGCCTTCAGAGCTCCGGCTGCAGCGTTCACCGCCACGTCCATCACCACGAAGTCGATACTGTGATCTGCAGAGGGACAGAGAGGGAGAGGGTTTGAGTTATCGCTGGTGATTTACTGGTTTATTCTCTGAAAGGTTCTTTAAAACAATATTTTATTAGGTTTTTACAAGTAAGAAAATCATACTAATAACAATGACCACAGTAACAGCAATAATGTGTGAGTGTAAGATACAACAAAACTATCAAAAGATGAGAAAAATTCAATAATACACATGAAACAGTAGCTAGGACTTGTTTCTTCAGTGTGACGGGAGACTTTTGTGAGGAACAGAGATAAAACAGGAGTAACAGCCTCTGTGCCATGCAAGGATTACAAGTTGCATCAATATTGTACATTTGTGTAATTTGTTGAGCAGATATATGACTGATATATCGTCTGTAAGCATCTGCAAAAATTTCAATCCAGGCCAATGCGATAATTAAAGGGATAGTTCAGTATCTTTGAAGAGGGGTTGTATGAGCTACACATGTCCACTAAGTCAGATGCAGTAGAAAGTTCTCTCCTCTCCCTCACGAAGCCTCAGTCTGTAATAGTCTGATACACCAAACTAGCTGCAAAAAGGGAAGTATGGTACCAAGAACAAAGGGTATTTTCTCCGCCTACAAGAACTCCCATCAAAAAATAATGGTGCGTTCCAGTTGTAGTCGGAAGTCCGAGTAGGAAATTTTATCTGGAACGCCCCCAGAGGTCTGAATATCCTACTAGGAACTCGGTGAAACCTCGCCACCCCCGAGTTGACAATGGAAGATGGATGCCCCCCGTGTGAACAGTTATTTAGCTCCTGTAATAATCCATTTATTTGCACTTCTGACTGGGGTGTGTCGCTCTAGATCAGCTGTATACATAGTATTGTTAGACTTATATTTACAAAAATGCTGCCATAGTGATAATCACATTCTTCATACAACAACGCAGGGCGTGCTAACAACAGTTAACAATAGCCTGGTAGATCAGCATGTTTTTTTCAGACTTCAACTGGAATGCAGATAAGTCGGAGATAACGTCTCTCCCATTTCCCAGTTCCGAGGTTGATGGAACGCAGCATAATACCACAGTTTAAGAGGACGCTACATATGCATGTTTTAAAGTGCATCAACTTTTCGGAAATCCAAAGTTTACCAGGACCTAACCAACTCACATCGTGTATCCCTCCACGCAGCGCTGCCGCTAGCCGCTGAATCACTCCACCTCCATCTCAGCTGATGAAACATACAAGCTAGCGGCTTCAGACGCCGGTTGTAGCCTTGTGTAACTTTTATCAAGTATTGTAATTCTTATGTTCTCTGTGGTTTGCTGAGGAAGAGGGGAAGGTTGTATGGAGCTCATACAACCCCACTTCAAAAATGCTGAACCATCCCTTTAACTTTTTAGGCTGATATTTGCAGATACAATGTCAAACCAATAATCAATCAATCTTTACTTGTATAGCACCAATTCATAACAAGAGTTATCTCTCTCTTACAATAGAGCATAAAACTCTTCATTTTATGGATACACATATATGCATAGATATATAGATACATATATATACGAATATATACATCCAACACCCAACATGAATCCATATAGCCAATCATGAATCCCTCCATCATGGCTCAAGAAAAAACCTCCTGTTAAGCAGCAGGAAATCTTGAATGCGGATCCCAGTCTCATGATGAACAGCAAATCCACACGATGCAGTGTTGGGTGTGAGGGCAAAGGAAGGGAGGTAAGAGGAGACAAGTGGACTAAAGTAAGAACTAAAGTTAGTGACAGATCCATGAACCATAGACCTGTCGTCTGATTTATTAGAGGGTAGCCTCTTGAGATGTTACATCTCATTTTCAGGAGGGTCCTCATGTCTGAATGGTTTTTGGTGATCATTTTATAGAAGTATAATCGATGATATTCTTACTGAAAATAAGAATTTACGGTAGTAACGAACTCATGGTGCCCAGACCACAAGTGCATCCCTACCATATTTGTCTCCGTTAAGTATAAAAAATAACCCTAGAAGACATGGGAAATGAGAAAACTCAAAACAGAATTTGGGGAAAATAAAACAGATTTTATTTGGCCCTTTGTCTCCAATATTAACTTTCCATTCTTTCTAGTCTGTATTGATTTCATGAGATATCACAGTCCCATAAAACTAACATACGAGACGCCTTTAAGCCAAATTTGTAACGATTAGCTTTTTTAAGATTGGCATTAGGTGTTTGATTTAGATGATATAAATAATGAAGAAATCCAGAGCAGGAAGTGGAGAAGCACTTAGCATGCTCCAGTCTATCTACCACTTGCCCTACAAGCCCAGAGGATTAATCAGCCTTAAAAAACGGAGACATCCCCAACAGCCTGAAGACTTCGACCCGTACTCCGAGCTCCTTTAAGAACCGTGTTAAACTCCAGCAGCTTTGGCTCTCTCAGACCTCGGCCCAATAAGCCGCGCTGATCCATTCAGTTATGGGATTTCCCCGGTTCAATGCCGAAGTTCGAAGGGATATCAAAGAGCTTGTGAGGAGCCGTGTATCAGCGGCAAGGCTCACAGCGCAGCTTTGTGTCTGAGCCCGAGAACAGAGCTGCTCTCTGATCAGAGGTTATCATCAGTCTGTCTGCAGGCACAGAGGTCTGCCTGTTCGTCTCATGGAGCAGAAACCAATCAACTTCCAGTTCAAACAAGCCTCTGCCATGACAGGAGGGAGGCTGCAACTGTAAAGAGCCACTCTAAGTCGATGTTATGTTTGAAAGAATAACGATTTGGTTTCACATTCGATGAAAAGAAAAGCACAACAGATCGTCTCTTCACACAGTGGACATGTCAGCTCGCACTTTAACCCTCTGAGATCAGCCCGGGAACGTCGGGCAGAACTGGAAACTTCTCACTTAGGATATGAGGAGCACTCCTCTGTCTGTGTGTTGCTGCATATAAGCAAATTTTGTTACTCTTTTTTTAGTTTGACAAATCTAAAGTCTTTAGGATCCCATTCTGCCTTCAGAGCTCCTTAAAGGTGTAGTCAGCGATCTTCTAATCTTCTAATCTAATGCACTATTTGTCAAATTCACCGTATTTCTCCTCTCCATCCACAAGATGTCACCACTGACAGCATGTTGAAAAAAAGTCCGGTTTCAATACACAGCCTTGGCTCTGAATTTCAGCAGGTAAATACTGTGGCTCGGGCCAAGTTACCAAAACAGAGTACACCCCCCCACATCCAGGGGGCGATCATACTCATGCGCCGATCAGACAGAGGGGGGAGGGGGAGTCGTAGGTTGCGTAGCATGTGCAGTTAGCATAAGAGAGAGATTCAATATGTGCAGTAGCAATGGCTGAAAAACAACCCAAAAGAAAAAGGTCAGAGGAGTGAAAAGTGAAAAAGAAGGGCTATGACCATGAAAGAGCGAAGACCCGGGTCAACATTGGTGTTGCTTTCCAATGGTGGAGGGAACTCCGCCAATTTAAAGTCCTGAAAACAGACGTGGATGTCGCCGTCTTTCTGCTGAATAGGTAAGCAACATTAGCTTTGTGGTGCTTCACATAACAGTAATAGCCGTCGGTCATTCATCTTATTGTCTAATCTGCCAGAATGTACTGTTGTTGTGATGTTATCAATAATGGCAGTCGAGTTGTCTGACGAGTCGGGGTTACCTCAGCTACGTTGGTCAGCTACGCAGTTTCTACGGCTGTTTCCATGATGATGCACGTCCATCAGCTTTCGGGGGTGGAGCCAGGGGTGAGATATGAAGGGAGAGGCGGGTCTAAATTTGTTTATCAACAACCTCTCCACTCGTTTTCTCCCACATCACTGACTACACCTCTAAATCTTCATGGCATTATTTTAACGAGGAGTTGGAAACATCCCTCTGAGATGCTGGTCCAAATCTCAAAGAAAGCTGCTGCACCACATCAACCAGTCAGTCAATCTTTATTTGTGCAGCATCAGGTTTTAACAAGTGTTACCTCAAGACACTTTACAACAGAGCAGGCTGAAGACAAACTCCTCATTTATAAATGCACACTAGGGCTGAACCATATGGACAAAAGTTCATATCTCAATATTCATGCCAGATATCTCGGTATCTCGGACTGACATTCAAACTAATGGGACTTACGAGGAAAGGGAGTCAAAGTGGGAGGAAGTGGTTGAAGTTTCTAAGTAAGTTGTGCGTCAGCATTAGCAAACACATCCACACACTTTAATGCTCTTTAACTGGCACAGCGGCGGGAGCATCCTGGGGTTAATCATCCTGCCCGAGGACACACTGACATGTGACAGCCGGATCTTAAAATGAACCCTTGACCCTTTGATTGAAGGTAAAGAACATTTCCTGGATAAGCGACTGATTTGAGGGGGATGACTGACGTGCAGCAGCAGCAGTAAGGGTGAAAAAGATTTTACGTCCCAAGCAGAGAGCTGAAGGTAATGCAGCTTCATGTCATTCACACTGCTAATAATAAAAAAATAATAATAATGATAATAATAAAAATAATAATGACAATAATAATAATGATAATAAAAAATAAGAACAATAGTAGTAATGAAAATAATATTAATAATAATATAACAAAATAATAATAATAATAATAATAATAATAATAACAATAATAACGAGAAAAATAGTAAATAATTATAACAATAATAAGGAGAATTTCTTGCAACTGTTGCACTTTGAGATTTGCTCACAAATGTAAAGTGCGTTATAAATAAAATCCATTCTTCTTCTTATTAATAATACATATTATTTATACAGCGCTTTTCAGAGACAAAAAAACGCTTCACAAGATAAGTGGATAAAAGGGCAGGTTAAAAAAAATGTGCAGAGATCATTTATAATGAAAACTTACAGGTAGCAAATCAACAGACTTTACTATTACTTTATATCAACCACTTATTATTAATCAACAGGTTCAATAAATTTTAAACTTAAACATTAGAATATAGCAAAATTACATAAAACAAATAAAAAATAATTTAGAAGACCCTGAAAAGTAACCATAAGAAATCCAATAAAACAAAAACATAAATTTTTAAATTGCAAAATAACCATTGTGTTTAACTTAAAGACATATTCTACTTCTAAAGAAAATTTTTAAAAATTAGAATGGACTGCTTATCGGAGAGTTTAAATTGGATATTTTAGATGCAGGCCTATTATCTGCTATTTTTTTTTTTTTTGTTGCTGTTATCAGACCAATATCTGATGTCAATATTGGCTAAGGACATCCCTATTGATTAGGACAATAAAGGATTATCAGTGCAGGTTTTATATAAAAAATCTGGGATCACAACCCTTACTTTGAGTTTTTGGTGGAGGTTTAATTTCCCCATCATCAGTGAAACTTTATGCTCAATAATTATTAATCACTTCCTGCTTTGACAAACCGTGACGGCCAAATGACGCAAGAAGGAGGAGTGAGAGCAGAGAGAAAGAGGACAGAGCCCCGAGGTAACAAGACAGCTGTCACACTGAATCTGAGAGACTCCCAACACACACACACACACACACACACACACACACACACATATACACACACACGCCGAGTTTACAAGCAAATCTTTCAAGGAAACAAGGAGGTGGAGGGGGGCTGATATAAACAACAGGAAATGCACAAGTGGACAAAGTAGGACACAAGGAGGCAGGGGGGGAGGATTTAAGGAAACGAGTGAACAGAGGAGGTGTTAGAGGAAAGAAGGGAGGAAGAGGAGAAGCTTCTTTTAATGAAGATTATTCATAAACAGACATAGCAGCTAATTAACCCCGAAGTTTTATTTTCTTTTCACACACAGACGAGGACGTGCTGCAGCAGACGAGTGGAGGTAAAAAAAACAGGAAATAAGACAGACTCCTGGAGATGTTGGAGCGGATCGGACTGTCACAGCGTCTGCACCGAGTCAAAGAAAACTGAAGTCAACTGATTTATTAGATCATTAAAGATGCTGTGAGGAGTTTCTAAGTAATTACAAAAAAGTCTCACTTTTGGATATATGCCTGATGGAAATACACACTTTAAGATGAGTTTTATATCATCAGAATAGGTTATCTATAAATACCAATCCATTAGCCTTCCGGTCGGGTCGGACAGGGCTGGACTGGCCTGGATACTCAACTTCAGGAACAAGACAATTAAAACTAGAGCAAATTTATATTATTCAGACACATCTTAGAGCACCGGGCTGTACAAGTGAGCGGTACTGTAACATGGAGAATTACATGATCATTACACAAAGATAAACTAAATAAGACCCAAAGTATTGGATTGGAAAAGTTTAACAGTGTGTTAAATGAGAATTACAAAAGTTTGGTGGGAATGTTTCGCAGAGAAAGAAAATATTTGTGTTTTTGATCAGATGCGTTGTAACCGCGATGCTGGCAAGACAAAATATTTTACATATTTTACTTGTGTTTGTGTACAACACACTCCTGAAAACTAGACTTATTTAAAAGGAAACAAATGCGTATTATATATTAGAAATGACGGTAAAAAGCTGGTGTTTCTTTATCATAGTCTTCAGTTCAGTTGAAGGGGTTAAAAAAAAGCTTTTAAGCTTTTTTTCAAGGGTCAGTTTTTTTCTTGGTATATACTCTGGGGGCCAGATTTAAGAAAACACTATTGATATTAAAAAATAATTATAATGAAGTGTTTTGGTCCACCAGTCCTGAAGCAGCTGCATGGGGTTTCACTGTTGAGGGTATCAAATGATGAAAAGCTGTTCTTAAAACAAAAACATATTTTACTCTGCACATTTCCTCATGTTTAGTAATACAAAAGACCAAAAGGGCAAACAAAAACTTAGGCTAAGTTTACATGGACACTCCTGACTTAAAAACGGAAAGATTTGTCATTAGCGTTTTAGAATTCTTCTGCGTTCAGACGACGACGCTCGGAGACGAGTTAATCCGCTGTAGTGTGCATGCCGGTTCAGTAGATGGCGGTGTAGGTCTGCAGGGAGGTAGCGCTGCGACAACACACGAACGAAGAAGAAAAACTTTTCACAAACAACAATGGTGAATAGACACACAGAGATGCAGGAGTTTCTTTTCTGGACAGCACATCAGCCTGGATAGTTTTTTCTGGATAACAAACCGAGCACGGTAAGACGCTCACACGTTACTCTGTGGACGGCCGAAGCTGTTGTTGTTCCTGGTATGATCGCGCAGCCTTCATCTGAAAGAGTACTGCACATGCGGTGACGTCAGCGTTTCACCCTGAAACGCTCTGATACGGGTTTACACAGAGCTGAATGGAGAGCGGATTCATATCTTTCCACTCTGGAGCCTGTTTTCAAAAGTTTCCGTTTTCAACAAGCTTCCATGTAAACACAAGGCCAAAACGCAATGAAAACGTATCGGATTTGACCGCTTTCGGCACCATGTAAACACAGCCTTAAAAAAGAAACAAATATTTAAGGTTGAAGTTGTTTTAAAGTCTGTAAATGTCAGAATTCTGGAAGGATATTTTTTAAATTCTGAAATTAGTTTTAGTAATGTGGAGGACAACTCAGACTTCTAAGATTAAATTTAGAATAATGCAGAAAAAAATCAGAACTCTGAAATTTAAGCAGAAATTATGAGGAGAAAAGCAAGAATTTTGAGAATTAATCCAAACTTAACATTGCATATATTTTTAATTTGTGACAGTCAAAGAAAAAGCTAAATCTCCTCCGAAACTTTCTTTGCAGTGGCCCAAATCCTCTTCTGTAAAATAATAGTCAGGGGCCGGATGGAAAGCTCCGAGGGGCCTGATGTGGCCCCGGGCCACCAGTTGGTGATCACTGGTTTAGGGACTGCAAGCCCAATGCAGAGCATAGACTAAGAAAGAATCCAGAGCCATTGAAAACAAGGTGCTATTTCCTGACAGCCCCAGTTCTTCCTGTACAGGAGCAGAGCTGATCTTCACGGCTGAGGCTGCTAACCTCATGTTACCCCACTTAAATGAACAAAACTTTTTCTTTAACATTTACATTCTATTTGAGGATGTGTTTATGAACGACTCTTCTCTCTACATCAACACAAAAACTGGATGAATGAGTTTTAACAATATAATGAAGCTATGTTTTCCCTCGATGATCAAACTGGTATAAATAAAACGTTCTGACTAAAAGAAAAAAACATTCTTTTGTTATTAAGGATCATTTTTCATTTTCAGCTGTCTCAGAGTCGCACTGAGGCTTTTTATCTAAACTTTAGAAACACACCATCACAGCAGAGCATGAAGGGAAACAGAAAGATTAATAATCAACATGGGATTAAGAAAACAAACCACCTTTTTCATCCTGTTCCAGCCTCCATATTTCAGCGTCTGGCTGTATAATGACCGACACGGCCGAGTGTGCGCCGCTGATTTCTGCCTACAGCGACTTTATTTATTCTAACAGCCGCTTTGGCCGCTCACCAGCACTCGTGCAGGTTTCAGCAAGCTCTGCAGGGCATGTGTTTCTCTTTAAGACCTTCTGCTGCTCGCTCGCTCGCTCAGCTTTGGACTTTCTCTGCCAGTCAAATTTATTACACACACATCGCACAAACGCTCCTCAGCTGGAACACACGGAGCCGGGAGCTAAAACGGCACGATTTTGAAGTTCATGGGAAAATAATTTAGAATCATGATGTGTGAAAATAACGAGGAGCAGAGCTGTGTGTGTTACCCTGCACATGTGTGTGTGTGTGTGTGTGTGTGTTCACCTTGATCAAACTGTTTCTGGATGTTGTCCTGATCCGTCTTGTTCCCACTGACGCGGTACAGGCCTTCTGTCGTCAAACCTGCAGACACACAGACACACTCAGATTATTACAGAAACAGAGTTTAACTTTTGAATTTCAAGCAGATGAGGCAACAGGAGCGGAGTAATAGGATTCAGCCGACGCGGTTTTCTGTTACCACACGCTGAGAGTTTCCGGATTTAAACTTTTAGGTCACAAATTCCAAGAAAAACAAGTTCCTCTGGATTTTCACTTTCTCTGTCGTGAAGCCTATGAAATGGGACCATGTTTGTAAGAAGTATCTACTTCACAATCTGATTTTGATACTTGATTCTTGCACCACCTGTAAAAGGAAAAGCTTTTCAAATAACTGTTCACACACAAAAGTCATTCTGCCTGGAAAATGGAGAGAAGTTGAATCACACTCCTGATAATCTTTTTGATACAGACGTGAAATCTCTGCCAATTATTCGCTTATTTTTGGCAAAAAAGTGTATCTTGCTACAGTGGCAGCTCTCTGGAGTGCGCCCAAAACTTTTAAGAGTGCCCCTAACACTTTTTCTTGGTCGCACTGGTGCACCCAAGTGAAAACATTGACTTCTGTTGCAAGCGCATCACCTCTCTCTCTCTCTCACAAATTAGAAGTTTAGAAGTTGAGAAAGCACATTTCAATATACCCACCAATGTAATATGGCCTATTAAAGTTGACAAAAGTAACTGCAGTAGCGGAAAATCCGCTAAAAACAAGCAGACACAGCGCCTGCTTCCTTATTTCTCTTCCTTGTTCTTGCTTCACAGGCTGCAGGCTGTAGACCCGCCCACAAACGCACACACACACACAGCCCTTAGTAATCATCCAATCAGCTGTTAGTATGCAAATGAGCTTAGACAGAGCCTGACTATGGTGTCAGGTTTCAGCACAGAGCGGTAACTCTGATGAAGCAGAGAAGCTCTGCCAAATTCGTCTTTGTGACTGTCAGATAATTAACAACAAAAACAAGTTAAACAAAGTAACGTTTAACCCTATAAAGCCAATTGTATCATATTTGATACAAACTTTTATAATACCTTTTTCTACTCAATATGATCAAATTACAAAAACAACATCTGAATACAATCAGATAAATGATAAAAATGTCCTTAAATGGATTATCAGTTGCCAAAAACACCTAATGTATCAAATGAGATACGAAAAATCTATATGTTGAATTTTATGGACATTTTGATTTTTATGGATTTTAGCAGAAAGTGAAACAAACATTTCAGCTCCAGAAAATTAGAATTTTCTGGCTATAATCTATGGTCTTGGGCCTTAAAGGGTTAATATAACATCTGTATTTGTTCAGACCTTTCTCCTGTTAAGGGGAGTTTCTAGTCACACAGACACAGAGGTGAGTGTCCACGCTCACTGCCTGTTAATAGTCTGACGACAAATAACCTCTCTGATAGACCCCGACTGTACATTAAGCTGAGCTGTAAAGTAAAAAAAAAGGCAAAAAAAAGAGAAAAAAATACAGAAAAAGTCATAAAATGTTCCGTACTAAATGGCGTTTTTTATAAATTAGTTTGAGAAATGTTTTTTTTTTTTATTATAACCTTAGTTTCAGTTTTGTAACTATAGTGTGTGAAGTCGTAATCTAGGTTCAAATTTATTGGAGAATAAGACCATCCCCTTAAATGTTATGTTGTTGGTCGCTAAAATCTAAATATTTATTTCATTTTTCAGTTCAGTATAGCACCTTAAACATCAGCTCTTTTTAACTTGGTATATCTTATTTAACTTGAGACATTTGAGTTTGAAATATTACATTTCAGTTTTAAATAAAGACAAGTGTTTCTTTACATCTTATTCTTGTCTAAAAATCATTTACATTACATAAAAGTTATGGAGAGTAATAAAATGGTGACTTTATGCCGTTAAAGGTGACACTATGAAAATTTGGGTGCACCTAATTTTTGTGCTGGTGCACCCAAAAAACTATTTTAAGGTGCACCGCTGCAACCAATGTAAAAAGTTAGACTGGAGCCCTGGGTGGTCTGCTCCACAGGTCCCAACAGCTAATATGTGGATTTCAGAAATTGCAGCTTTTTTCTTTTTGGAGAAATTGACTTATGACCTCAACCAGTAATCTGACCAATTCTGGAGACAAACCTTCAAAAACTCTAAGGACATTTTTTTAAAGTTTTAAATCATCATACTTTTATCGCAGTTTGACTCGGTCTGTTTTGCCTTTGTTGATTTGGTGCACAGCAATAGTACACTCAGCTATTTCATGTGTGCACTCTAATTATAATTTATATTTCGGATGCCTTGCACCACTGAAAATGACGGTCAACCCTAATTTTGTCTTTAGAGAACGTAAATAAATAACTAAATGATGATGATGATGATGTAAACTTACTGTCTGATCTCTTGATGATATTAATAAAAGTCATAATGTAGTTCATCATGCAAAACAAACCAATCAAGCATAGATTAATTAATACTTATAAGGTAAAATGATCGCACAGTATTATGATCTTTTTGGTCTTTTAAATCTAAACTAAAAACTCACTATTTTGGAATGGCTTTTAACCCTGACTAAGGCTTCTAGGTCTTATGCTCATGTCAGTTAGTTTTATTTTGTTTTATCTTTACACCTCCTGTTTTTATGTATCTTTTGCTTTTGTGTATTGTTCTTAAGGTATTGTTTTATGTTGCTTTTATCCATGGTGTTCTTATTTATTTTCTGACACTGCTGTAAAACACTTTGGGGGCCTTCAGGGTAACTGTAAAAGGCTTTAGAAATAAACACTGATAGATTGAAAAAAGGATGCCTTAGAAAGGCACATAAGTCACAAGCTTCAGCCTATAACTTTATCTATTATTGACAAGTTTGTGTTAAATTATTGTGTTTTTCTTTTTTTTTTAACTTCTATTTTGGAACTTGAACCCAGGCTGCAGTGAGTTTTACATAGTAAAGAAAACAAAGTTTTTCTGTCGTAGACAAAATGACTCTTCAGCTTTTTTGCTTGTAACTTGTAAAACTTTGCATAGATATCCATCCTTAGCCATTTGCTTTGAAATGATTGTATTGTATGTTTGTTTCTAACATATACGTAACTGAAATAAAAATAAAAAAAGGTATCTGGCAAACAGTTGCCCTTAGCAACGATGGTGTGAAAACAGTAAACAAACATCGCTTTTGTTTGTTTGAGCCTTCTGCTGGTCGCCGTTAATGCTTCAAACCATAAATATGAGAGCCAGCTGGAGCCTGACAGCTGATCTCACAGCAGCCCATAAGGAGGCTGAGGAACTTAATTAGGCTATAACGTGCGCTCTACCTGCTCGATAGACGACGGCGTTCTGCTCTGTCGCTGCTGCAAGGTCAAGCACACTGCAGTACACATGTGTGTCCCTGCAGAGGCAGTTAGGCAGACACAGTATTATGGAAATGCAGCTTTAATGGATTCTAGTAAATCGTGTCAAGAGTGAAGAAGTGTGGGAGTGTATGTGTGTGTGTTCGGAGGTATCAGGGAGTTTATCTGAACCTGCTGGGCCTGCTGTGTGTTGTTTTATATAATTATGTGTGTGTTTGTGTTGATTCAGGTGTGCAGAAGAACACTTTGTCTTTGCTCTGAAGTTTATAAAAAAATCTGAAGTAAGCAGTGTTTCAGGATGACCTTGGTGCTGCTGGCCAAGCACAGCGCTTCATCTTGAGGGTGTGAGTGTGTGTGAATGTGTGTGTGTGTGCATAATTAACAAAAATGAGCCTAACACACACAAGAGGAAAACACTATGTGTGTGCATATCCAACACGCTGATTTAATTCAGAAAGCAACACGTCGTGTTAACATGTTAGATTTTCGTTTATAACGACTTTACTTGTAAAACCTTTTACAACATTTAACATATTTGTCAGTGTTTTACCTCTAAAATAACACCTTCTAAGACATTATACATTTTTAAATGTACCTGAACACGCACAAACATGATGGCATTAGGACTGGGTGTTCCCAGCAACCTCACGATATATGTTAACTGTGAAATTCAGGTCCTCAAAGATGGTAGACCTAAGCTCAAATTTGGAACATGTGCATAACCATGCAGTTTGGCTTCTACTCTGAACTGTGCCATTATTAAAATAAAACAAAGTGTACTGATAACATCTGTCAAAACACTGAGGAAGTATCGATACCCTCAATTAGGGCATAACTATATTTTAGCATATCGATATTTTGAGCACAGGCCTAGTTGGCATGACGTTAAGCCTGTCGTCTACGGAGAACCATTTGGACATAAAACTTTTCTTTTCTTTGGGTTTTTTAATGCTTCTTCCATGATAACATCTCTACATTTAGCTTTCTTCTTCTCTACTTGTTTAACAGCGGCTGTTATCCAGTGTCAGAGGAGCATTACCGCCACCCACTAAGCAGGAGTGTGACTCAGAGGTCCCTATTTTCATTAGGAAAATAAGAGCATATTTACTTTAAACTAAATCCTGTCCATTAAATCTGTTTCAAAATTCAGAAGCTGCTTTATATTCTTCTTTTCCCAACATTTAGCTTTCGCCTCGAGGGGGAAGTGATGCATGCTGTGAAGCAGTCAAAGCAGTAAAAATGCATAGTGCCAGTGAAGGTGATACAGACCCTCAGACCATGACAGAGGTGTTATTCAAACTGTTGTAAGGCGATGTACCACCACAGTGACTCTAGAAATATTATATTAGGGTGGAAAGACTACTTATGGCCCTTTTCCACTAGCACGCCTTGGCCCTATTCTACTTGGCCCTACTCGATTTGCAGCGTGTTTCCACTAGCCTGGTACCTCCTAAAACAAGCTAGTTTTAGTACCTACTCCGCTCTGGTTCCAAGCGAGCTGAGTCCATACTAAAAGATGACATCACCGACTGCCGGCTACTGATTGGTCAGACAATGTCGTCATCAATGAGTCATGAGCGCGTCAACCTAGCATGCTAGCGGTAGCTACCATTAGCTTACCCAAATACGTCTTTTCTTTGCAGCTCGATTGCTCTCGTCCTTGGCTTCATTCTGTTGTATGGCTCCCAAAACTCTCCTGTGCGTCCTTTTTTACGCGGTTTGTGACAAAAAGCCACAGATTGTTGTGTCACGCTCAAAATGACGTCACAGCAGTGCCGCTCAGCTGTTTACAGCGACACTGCACCCTGTTGGGCAGGCGACTGGGGCTAATGGAAAAGCAGCACAAGGCGAGTAGAGTAGAGCCGGGTAGAGTCGAGTAGAGTAGAGAAGGGCTAATGGAAAAGGGCCATGAGTGCTGGCTTAACACATTTTGCTTTTAAGTCAAGGAGTTCTCAGGTGAATAACTCCCTCAACAATGTAGGAAATCCTTTAGCAGGGGTTGAACTTCAGCTTATTACAGTTTGGGCTCCTTTCTGCTTTAATGATAGTTTATTCTACACTGTAATTCCCATTTCTCCCATGGCACCTGAAGGCAGCGTCGCTTGTCTATCCTCTGACCTTTAAACGACCCGTCTGACGCTCCCTGACAAAATGTCACCACACTGTACGTCCCTCTGTCCTTGTGAGCACTTACAGGATGTAGCACAGCACACACACACACACACACACACACACACACACACACACACACATGCACACACACTCACACAGGTCGACCTGACGGGAAGGAAGTTAACAGTGCAGCTCATGTTTGCATGTTTGGATCTGATAAGTGTCGTCCTGCTGCGATATGATCTAATATCCTCCTACACACACACACACACACACACACACACAGAATCACAGTTCCTCCACTCACTTTCTATCTATCTATCTCTATCTTATCTCAAAGCCTCTCTCTACCTGTCCTCCATCGTCCCATGAGTCAGTTGCAGCCGCTATTTTATTGCTGTGGGACCATCTGCTGTGGGAGTGCACAGGAAGCCCGATCAATCAGTGAGTCAATAATCTGCTGTTAACCAAACGCTGGCACAAACACTTTCAGGAAATCAAAACTTATCAGGAGTTTTTGCATCGATACAACTTCTGTGATCTGACGAAAAGCTTTAAAGCATCAGAGGATTATCAGTCATATTTTAACCTGAAGCAAGAGCATCATCAACACATAAGGGGTGAGCAAGCATGTCACCATAACAAATTCTGCTGGACGATAATTGTCCAAAAAATCATTGCCAATATTATTGTAAATACTATGTTGAAACATCATTTTTTCATTAATGTAATTAGAATATATACCATAATAAAGTGAGTACGCCATATCAAAAGCAATAAACTTTAATTTCTTGATAATATTTAACTGTAATTGGAAGGTCAAGAGCTTTTGATGAAAACAAATTAAACAAACAATATAATAAATTTAACAAAAAAAAGAGAACAAAAAGAACGAAAATTAAATTGACTCTCATTTGGGAAAAATGCATTTAAATAAAAATCATTATACAAATCAAAACACTAAAAAATAGACCCTGTCTCTGTAAAGAAAAAAAAATCCAATAAAAACACACATAACTACACTAAATCTGCAATAGAACCAAAACACCCAGGTGTTGAGAAAGTTGCACAGAGTGACCCATCTTCTCATCCAGCCTGTTTGGTATGCACGTGTCAACTTATCGAGGCTGGCAGACTTATTGAGGACGTTTTTATTTATTGTGCTGTTAACTGATTTATTGATTATCATGACAGGCCTAAGTATGAGTATTGGCAAGAACCTCACAATACGATAATATCACGATATATCACGATATTATATTATTGTCATATATTGTGATATTCTACAGTTAACTAAGAAAAAAATAGAGATGGTGTATATGTAAATCACAAGATATTACTCAAAATTGAAAACACAAATCAAGTCAGTAAAAAAATTGCATATTTCTGCATACATTCTTTTATCATTTTAATTAAAAAAAAAACATTTATAAATAGAAAATGGGGGATTATGACACCAAACTATAGCTCTATTTTTTGGGGAAATGTTGCTATTTTTATGGTAGATTATGCCATGTTCCATGGATTCATGTTGGGTGTATATATCTGTATATGTACAGTATGTGTATGTGTATCTTATATGTAACTATATATCTATGCATGTATGTGTACCCATAAAATGAAGAGTTTTATGCTCTGTTGTAAAGTGTCTTGAGATAGCACTTGTTATGAATTGTGAATTATGAATACAAATAAAGTTTGATTGATGTTTCCTGAACAAAAATGCATTTCCTTATACTTCAAATTGACTGGTCGGCCAAATTAAGAGAGAAGGAGGGCCGCATGTGGCCCCCACACCACCAGTTGCCCACCCTTAGCATATTGGATATCGACAAAAATCCAATATCCTCAATCCCTTTAATTTTCAAGTGCTGAATCTGTCAAAGAACTTTAAAGTAGTGATGGGAGAAAAACTCATTCACATAAGAATCAGGATTTTTAAATTGATTTTTTTTGTTCTAATACTTTTTTTTCCTAATTTAAATGTCTGTGTTAATAAGCCAGACCGGAAAAAAAGTTACAGCTTTTCTCCAGCAGAGGACGACATGTTTTTCTTCGTCCATCTCTCTCATCGTTCATTTTATTAAAAGAGTTTCTGATGTTTTTTATACTGATTATCGCTGCTCTTGAATGCAGTCCAGGCTGTTGAATAGAGAGTATGAACAGCTGCTTAAAATATGTTGCTGAATAAATCCTAAAACAGACTCACATGTGATGTGTATTTGTCCTGATATAGTCTGGAGGCATCATCATTGTTCATCTTTTCGCTTGTGTTAAAAAAGCTAACTAAAGATTGCAAAAATCTGCAATATCGTAAAATTGCAATTTAAATCGAATTGTGAATTGTAAAAAATCAAATTGGGAGAAAAGTGAATCGTCCCAGCCCTACTTTATAGCACTACGTAATGAGGTACATTTAATATTTTAGTAAAAAAAAAATACTTGGGGAAAGTTCCATAAATTCAGGAAGTGTCTGAGTTTTATGAGTCTCAAGTTTATCACAAGATTTCTTCACACCGAGCACCTGATCTATAAAAACAAACTTGAGCTTCATTTTGGTAACAACACCAAATAAAACAAGCTTGTCCCCCCTGGAAGGGCTGAAGGAGCTGTGAGTCAATCTCCTGAAACTGCAGCTTATTTGTTAGTGATGCTGACAGACTTGAGCCACTGAAAAAACAAGCTGTCTCCTCCAGATTAAATATTATGCTCTTTAGAAGTAAACCAAGTAAACTCCTCCATTCACGCTGATTGTTTTAATGACTGTTAACACCGTGCTCGCCCTAAAACGGAGACAAACTCTAAAAAAGTCTCTGCTGTGGTTTAAAAACTAAATAAGCAGAGCTGTTCTGCAGACCCTGAGGTGTTTTCTGGAGCTAAATCAGACACAAACTGTCCACCATGTTCCTCCCATTACGGTAATGACTTTAAGGTGTAGACATGTCGGCCTGTGTTGAATGGTGATAATCTCATTAAAGATAAAGCAGCATCAGTGTCTCTCTGTTTGCACACTAAAGCTGGGACCAGTTTGACGGGAAGTTATTTCAGAGAGGCTGCTCCGCATAGGAAGAGGAAACCATTTACAACGAGATCTGAGGACTGAAAAGTCAACACTCGCTTATTCACAGCATCGTTTGTTAAAGTGCCATTGTGTTCCAGCATTGTGTGGGCAAGTCTTTGAAGAATCATCATTGAGCTTTACACCCTTTCAGTCCAACTAAAACCTCTGTTCGAGTCAAACTAATGTGGGAGCAGGGGAAATGGTGATTGAAACTGGTGTGATGTTTTCTGTCAAAATGATCAACTCAGAAGGTCCCACATACAGATGAAATCTTCCTTGCACCAAGGGAATTATGAAGCATAGAATCCATAAAAAGCAACAAAATAAGACATCTACATAAAAACAATAAATCAATATATATATATGTAAAAATAATACTACAAAATAAGCTATATACAAACACCTATTTAAATGGCACTGAACATTTAGGTGTAAATATAGTAAGAATACGATGATCTGCGATCGTTCGCAACCGATATACAAAAGAATACACAACAAGGATGAAATATTCAATGTTCAAACTAGGGATGGGCGATATATCGATTAAATCGATTTATTCAAATTATTTTCTGCAGAAGATTTAAAAATAAAAAAATCGAGATTTTTTTTCATTCGCTTACTTCACTCACAAAGGTGCTCTGAGGAGAATCTATTACCGGCGACATAAAGACTGCCACCCATGAGCACGCGCGACGACTGTCGTCATGCTGCGTTCCAGTAGCCTCGGAACTGGGAGTGACATCATCTCTGACTTATCGGCGTTCCAGTTGAAGTCCTAAAAAAACATGCCTATCTACCAGGCTATTGTTAGCTGTTGTTAGCATGCCCTGCGTTGTTGTATGAAGAATGTGATTATCACTATGGCAGCATTTTTGTAAATATAAGTCTAACAATACTATGTATACAGCTGATCTAGAGCGACACACCCCAGTCAGAAGTGCAAATAAATGGATTATTACAGGAGCTAAATAACTGTTCACACTGGGGGCATCCATCTTCTATTGTCAACTCGGGGGTGGCGAGGTTTCACCGAGTTCCCAGTAGGAAATTCTGACATCAGGGGGCGTTCCAATTGCAGTTTCCTACTCGAAACTCGGAAATTCCTACTTCTGACTACAACTTTAACGCACCACAAGCCAAAGCATGTGCTTGTTGTTTTGTTGCTAATGAATGCAGCTCGGACCTTCCTCAGAACTCTGCTTTATAACTTATTTTTTCAACAACTTACAGGATGCAAAGCGACGAGGTAATGTATCTCTTTCTAGTTACGTAGTGGTAGTTTTTGATGTGTGACAACAAGCAATTTTTGGAAAACTTATTATCGTGGTTTTGTAGCCGGTTATATATCTCTACTTACAGTCCGTTGCTCTAAGACGTGTCTGAATAATATAGTATCCAGGCCAGTTCAGCCCTGTCTGATCAAACCGCAAAACTAAGGAATAGCATTTATAGATAACCTATTTTGATGCTATAAAACTCATCTTAAAGTGTGTATTTAGATCAGGCATATATCTAAAAGTGAGACTTTTTTGTAATTACTTAGAAACTCCTCACAGTTCCCTTTGGGACACACTTTAAGATGAGTTTTATAGCATCAAAATAGATTATCTATAAATGCTATTCCTTAGCTTCGCGGTTGGATCAGACAGGGCTGGACTGGCCTGGATACCCTGAAACAATGAGCCGTACTGCGTATGCGCGGAGGCAAACATTCTTCTTCTTCAGTTCAGAGGTCAGCACAGTCACAAAAACATGGGTGGAGCGACCCCGGACTGTCTTGGAGGAGTAGCGTGAGCGGACCATGATGAAATATTGGTGAAACTAATGAGTTTTGGACGATTAATGCAGTTTTAGGAGCGGCACTATACATGCCCCGTGTGCTACCATTATACGGATGTCCGCCGCTCGATTTTGGATCTAAATATCTCCTGAAGCACTGTTTGGATCAGGAAAGCCTTCTGGGTGAGTATATTGTTCTACTTCATTCTATAAACAATGTGAAAGCTGTAGAAACCGAACTTATCCTTTTACACTGGAGGCTTCAACAGCTATTGGGTGTTGTTAAAGCTGAGGTGATGTAACAGTGGTAAACATACTCATGTTGAAGGTCTACGACATGTCTTCCATTCAAGTGGCAGTTTGATTGTCCAACAGTAAATCACTTACACCCTGTGTTTGTAAATATTGTTTCCTTGGACCACAAATGTCAGCGTTGATGGTCAGTCAGTGTGATTAGGTCGGCAGCTTTGTGAAGCTCTTGCAGTCCAGAGGCTTTTGTTTCCCCAAAGCAGTCAGCATCTTCTTCTTCCTCCTCATATATTTCACATTTGCAGATCCCTGCTCACATGTTCCACTTTCTCCTATCCAGGACACTGAGGCTTTAATTCTGTTCATTACAGACGGGATGTGACAGGCTCTCACTCTTATGAGGAAGATTAATGTGCAGGTAAAAGTGCTGCCTGCTCCCAATGGGGACCAATCGCAGGTTTTTCCCACAATCCTCTGGCTGAGAAACCTCTGGTCTGGAAGTCATTCACCCTCCTCCAGAGAGAGGTGTGTGTGTGTGTGTGTGTGTGTGTTACAGAAAGCCTTACACTGTCTTTGTGAGACACACACTCATGCAGAGCGCTGTTCTGGTGGAGTCATCAGTTTCTCTGCTGGTGTGTTAATTTAATGACTGGCCCTCCACACAACCGCGGGTCAATATAAATCAATGCAAAGGCCACAATGTGTGTGTTTATGTGTGTGTATGTGAGAATGATTTAATATCTGGGCACCTTGGGTAATGAGATCCTTACAAACACACACATATGGTGCATGTCCATATGTGGTACCAGCTCAACCGTCTCAATTTCTCTTAGTTTTAATAGCAGGCACTTCATTTTCCATTACAGCAGTTACAGTGATTGAGCCTCCTGAACATGGAGGAAACTATGAGGACCTGCCGTGATGTCTACTGCAACAACAACGAAGGACATGGAGGTGATGGTGATACTGGTTCTCGGTCTCTTTACATTTTTTAAAGCAAAAAGCAGGGTACACGCATAAAGATCATCATCCTGTTTTTGTCCCGATATTCCCCCGTCCAAACCAAGGATGGCAAACATCAGATTATTTTACGTTTTATAAAATTATTTCAAAAGATCATCCTGTGGTCTGAGGTGTTTTAACCCTTTAACTCCCAGCTCAACTGTTTAGCAGAGGTTAGGGCTAGGCAACATATCGAGGGCAGTAAAGATCTGTATAAGTCTAATGGCCCTTTTCCATTAGCCCTACTCTACTCTACTCGACTCTACTCGCCTTGTGCTGCTTTTCCATTAGCCCCAGTCGCCTGCCCAACGGGGTGCAGTGTCTCTGAGCGGCTCTGCGGTGACGTCATTTTGAGTGCGACACAACAATCTGTGGCTTTTTGTCACAAACCGAGTAAAAAAGGAAAGCAGAAGAAGGCTGCAGGTGGTAAGAAGAAATACCCCTTGAGAAGCACAGGAGACTTTTGGAAGCTATACAACAGAATGAAGCCGAGGACGAGAGCAAACTAGCTGCAAAGAAAAGATATATGAGGGTAAGCTAATGGTAGCTACCGCTAGCATGCTAGGTCGTCGCGCTCATGACTCATCGATGACGACATTGTCTGACCAATCAGTAGCCGGCAGTCGATGACGTCATCTTTCAGTATGTACTCAGCTCGCTTGGAACCAGAGCGGAGTAGATACTAAAGGTAGCTTGTTTTAGGAGGTACCAGGCTAGTGGAAACACGCTGCAAATCGAGTACGGCCAAGGCGTGCTAGTGGAAAAGGGCCATAAATGAAAATGGAGGATGCTGCTATGGGAAGCAGAGGAGTGACACACATGTTACTCACAGATTTATCTTATCAAACTGAATGAAGCAGACTGAATAATCTGGATCGGATCAGCACCAAAATGTAAAGGCTTCTTCCTTGGACCAAACCACAACTCTGCTGAAAACTTCATGTAAATCCATCCAGTGGTTTTTGTGTAATCTTGCTGACAGACAAACTAACAGACAGGCCGTGGAGAAAACACAACCACCTTGGCTGAGGTTTGTCTGAATTATGTTTATTTTATTTGCACCTCAAGAACAATCTAAGTTACTTACTTTGAACTCATTACTTGTCTGTCTTGACATTCAGTTTTTTTGAGCTTCATGAGATGAACCTTGCTTATTTAATTGAATCATTTTTTGTTACACCTTCTTTAACCCTGGTATAGGAGTTAAGTTAACCCTTTAACTTCCAGCTCAACTGTTTGGCAGAGGTCAATAAATTCAGTATTTAATGTGTCAAAAAATAATATCATTGTCTGTTTTTGTCAATGTTTTAGGATACAGAAACAAAACTGCAAACAAACCAAAAGAACTGATATTTCCTTTGTGTGGGATTCAAAGGTTTAAAAACTGAAAAGCTATTTATAAATATCACCCTCATTATTTTAAATACCTAACTTTAATAGGATAACATAGTTATTCATCAAACAACATTTTTTGGTTTGTTTGTCATACACATTATTATCTATTTTAAGTTATTTTTATTGCTATTTTATATACAAACATTTTTGCCTTTTGTAACTGATTTTGTCCCAAATATTTGTCCATTTTAAGTCATCAGGTAATCAACTTTTAACTTTTTAAACCTTTAAATCCCACACCATGAAAATATCTGTTTTTTGGTTTATTTGTAGTTTTCTCTGTGTTAAGGGAATCAAACAATGATTTCATTGTTCAGTTTTATAAAATGTTAAATATCTGAGTTTATTTTTGACCTCTGCCAAACAGTTGAGCTGGTAGATAAAGGGTTAAAATACATTTTAGTTAGAGTGAAACTTAAGTATAAAGTACATTTAATTTAATTTTCCCTGACAGTTAAACAGAAAAAAGTTATCTGAACTCAAAATAATTTTCGTTAAATTTAGACCTGTCACGATAATCAATATACCAATTAACTGAACGATAAATAAAAACGTCCTCGGTAAGTTTGCCGGCCTTGATAAATCGACGTCCATGCATGTTTTTTTTCCTCCCCTCTTTCTACCAAACAGGCTGGATGAGAAGATGGCTCACTCCGTCCATTTTTCTCAACGCCTGGGCACGTTGGTTCTATAGCGGAATGGGCAGGGTTAGGGTTAGTGATGCATCTGTCATTCATTCAATCTTTGAGGGGGAGGCGGGGCCGCTCGCCCTTACACACAGAATAATAATTTGTTATTGTTTTTATTGTTGTGTGTTTTTATTTGAAGTTTTTTTTTTTTTTTCATAGAGATAGGGTCTATTTTTTGTTGTTTTTGATTATTAGAATGATGTTTTTTACATGCAGTTTTTCCCAACAGAGTCCATTTTATTTTCATTTTTTTTTTGTCTTTTTTTTGCTGGTTTAAATTCAGTATATTGTTTATTTTATTTAAAAGCTCTTGACTTTCCAATAACAGTTAAATACTCTTAAGAAATTAAAGCTTTTGATATGGTGTGCTCACTTTTTACGACATATAATTACATTAATGAAAAAATGATGTTTCAAAATAGTATTGACAATAATATCATTTATCTGCAATAATTTTTTGTACAATTGTTATCCAGCAAAATGTGTTATTGTGACAGGCCTTGTTAAATTTCATTAAACAAATTTAGTTTGAACTAGCCCTTGGAAAAAAAAAATCATTATGTATATATACATTTACCTCCGCCAAGGGGGTTATGTTTTCGGGAGAGTTTGTTTGTCTGTCTGTGAACAAAATAACTCAAAAAGTAATGGATGGATTTTGATGAAATTTTCAGGAAATGTTTAGCATGGGAAAAGGAAGAACTGATTCGATTTTGGTGTTGATCCGAATTAGCATCTGGCTGCCATGGCAAAAAATGTGATTTCTGTGAATAACTACTGAACTAAAATAGATATCATTATGAAACCAATTGCTAATGGTATGTTTTCATGGTCATGGAATGTAAATATTTACATGAAATAAAGGTAGGACTAATATTTATGGTCAAAATCACAATATGGGAGAGGACTGTGGTGCTGGCGGAGGTCTGCGCTCTCCGAGTGCTTTTCTAGTTTCCTCTAAATTCAAATGACATTATCAACTAAGTTATTCCTTAACAATTGTGTATGTAAGTTGGGTAAAAGCAACAACCCCAAATTGTTACACAACACAACAATGAAAAAGAAGTGAGTCTGCTTTCACTCTGAGACTGTTGCAGCGAGGCCTCGGTGTCGACTGAATCACAATTTCATCAAATGTTCGTATTCTGTTTGTGTCGGAGTCTCTACAACAGACACCCGCACTGTTTCTCTGCAGCTCAAAAACCTGAAATAAAAACTCTGAAAGTGACAGCAGGGCTGCAGAGGAAGCTCAGACAGACAAGGAGCTACGACTTTTTTTTTAGAGACTCTTTCAAACTCAGAGAATCAGGCGGAGCGGAGAAATATAGAGAAACCTTCAGGACGATGACTGAAGGGGACCTCTCCTCGAGTGCACACATCAGATCGGTTTACCAGCGGTGAAGACGGCGACCCGGACGGGGAGAACGGTTGTGTGAAGTTTCTGAGTCTCTGGAGGGGCTTCTGTCAAGACTGAGTCAAGTCAGTGCGATTATCTGAGCGCAGAGAATCACATCAGACAGCCCGGGATAAAAAAGCAAGGGCATGAAGACGTGGGCGAAGGGCTCAGATATCTGGATGGTAAAAAAAACTGTTTAAGCACTCAAATGTGAATCATGCATCATGTTTTACACACTTTGCACCTGGTCGTAACTTCTGCTTACTACTGTATTCATAAGCAGAAAGAACACACAGGAACGTTTATTTTTAGCTTGGCTGGGTGAAGATTAGGGCTGAACAATTAATTGCAAATTAGAATAAATCGCAATATGGCTTGTTGCAATTTTCAAATCTCAGAAGGTTCAATATTTTTAGCCCATTTTGGCATTGTGATGTAGGTTTTTGGAATTTCATGCCTATTTTTTTTTACCTCTATTCATACACTTTTTTCCCACTTTTGAACCAATTTTACCTTTTTTTTAACCCCGTTTTTACAACTTTATGCCTATTTTGCCCCCATTCATCTTTTTTTAGCCACTGTCAGAACCATTTTTGGAATAATTAATTTTCCTGAGCCACTTTTGGATTTTTTTTTGCCAATTTTTCCCCACTTTCGTTGCAATTTCAAACCTATTTTGCACCTATTTATGAACCTTTTTCCGCTTTAACACCATTTTTACCCCGTTTTTACAATTTCATACCTATTTTGCTTCTGTTCTTCACTTCTCCACTTTTTCTCAAATCTTTTATCCTTAGATTAATTTAATGTCGTATTGGTTTTACTATAAAAAGATCAACTGCTTATGTTTGTTTAAGAAAACAGAAGATGAGGAACATTTAAACAATTGCAGAGTAAATCACAATATTGGGGAAAAAAATTGCAGTTAGATTATTTTCTCAAATCGTTCAGCCCTGGTCGTAACTTCTGCTTACTACTGTATTCATAAGCAGAAAAAACACACAGGAGCGTTTATTTTTAGCAGGGCTGAGTGACGAGGAGGATGAAAGAGAGGACAGCGGGCAGAGATGAAGGTAAGGCCGAAAGATGAAATAGAAGAAGACGACAGGAGAGAGAAAAATGAAGAGGGAGTTCAAATAGAGAAAAAAGATGGAAGGAAAGGCTGACAAACGAGGCCGAGGGGCAGGAAGAGTCAGCACCTTGTGTTGTACAACATGGCCGACTAAAACGCCCTCCAGAGACCTTCAGCAAAGCCACCGCATCATCAGAAACGCACACAAGAGCCGCTCAGAGGGTCTGAGCCTGCAGCAAGGTGAAGCTGGCATGTCTTTAACAGCAGAAATCCTCCTGACGCTGATCCACTTACAGCTGCTGTCCAGCTGTTGACCCTCAAGAGCACCGAAACACACCAGAAACAACGTGACCGCAGTCAAAAAGCTGATTTTTCTCATGTTTGTATGTGAGTTTTCTACTGCCAAGGATAAATCTGTAAGGAAAAACCTATATGGAGAAAAAAAATCAATAAAATATCTCAGACCAGGAATAAAAGAGAGGTTTGAGTAACAGGAAAATACACTGCCTGCCCCAAAAAAAGTCTCCACCTGGATTTAACTATTGGCCCTTTTCCACTAGCACGCCTTGGCCCTACTCTACTCGGCTCTACTCGATTTACAGCGTGTTTCCACTAGCCTGGTACCTCCTAAAACAAGCTAGTTTTAGTATCTACTCCACTCTGGTTCCAAGCGAGCTGAGTCAATACTAAAAGATGACGTCACCGACTGCCGGTTACTGATTGGTCAGACAATGTCGTCATCGATGAGTCATGAGCACGACTACCTAGCATGCTAGCGGTAGCTACCATTAGCTTACCCTCATACGTCTTTGCTTTGCAGCTGGATTGCTCTCGTCCTCGGCTTCATTCTGTTGTATAGCTTCCAAAACTCTCCTGTGCTTCTCAAGGGGTATTTCTTCTTACCACCTGCAGCCTTCTCCTGCTTTCCTTTTTTTACTCGGTTTGTGACAAAAAGCCACAGATTGTTTTGTTGCACTCAAAATGACGTCACTGCAGTGCCGCTCGGCCGTTTACAGCGACACTGCACCCTGTTGGGCAGGCGACTGGGGCTGATGGAAAAGCAGCACAAGGCGAGTCGAGTAGAGTAGAGTAGGGCTAATGGAAAAGGGCCATAAGCAAACAGGTACGAGCCTCCTATTAGATAATTACTGCATGGGTGATTATCTTTCCGCTGAAACAAGTTATTTAACTCCAACTGATGTAATGAGTAGCTTCTCATTTCTTAAACAACCATGCCAAAGACACATCCTGTGGTCGTGGAAAATATGTTAGTCTGTTTAAGAAGGGTAAAATCATTGGCATCAAGCAGAGAAAACATCTAAAGAGATTGAAGAAACTACTAAAACTGGGTTAAGAATTCTCCAACACATTAAAAACTGGAAGGGTTCCAGAGTGATGGGAGCATCAGGGTAAGAAGAGAGGCAGGTGAAGTGATGCACCCATCATGCCTAGTGCGTACTGTCCAAGCCTGTGGGGGCAGTGCTGTGATCTGGGACAAATCTGAGACACTGAAGAAGCTTTAACGAAACAATGACACAGCGAATGTGACTGTAATCAGAGCTAAAGGCGGTCCAACGAAATATTAGAGTGTGTGACCTTTTTTAGGTGGAGACCTTTTTATGGCCAGACAGTGTAATATAAAGCAAACAACAGAAATGTATGATTTGTCAGCTTTCTGAAAAACAAAACCTTGTTCTCTAACTTCGTATCAATTAGGGGTGTGTGTTGGAAAAAAACTGGTGACACAAACAGCATAACGCTGAGACTTTTAAGGGCCGAATCATAAGCTTTGAGGGGCCTTCTGTGGCCCTCAGGCCATCAGCTGATGATCACTGCTGTGGAGGTCACACACATGACATTACAGACAGCATGAGTGAGTGACTGTCAGCCACTGAGGGACAAACAGACCGAAGGGGAGCAATCAAACACTTCAATTCAGCAGAAAAGTGTTTGTTCTTAATCTAAAATATCCTTGAGTTTTAGTCCTAATTTGGTCATTGAAATTGTTTTAATTTTAGTCCAGTTTTAGTCGACGAAATTTGCTGTAAATTTAGTCGACATAAATATGAAGTGTAAAGGGTAAGGCATATTTTATGTTAACTTGGATTTCTGAAGTCATGCTTTACACTTGGATACCCTTTACTGAATGATACCTGCAACAAAAAATAAGCGACAGATTTATGTAAAAAAACAAAACAAAAGGTGAAACTTGAGGAATGGTCAAAAACACGTTTGGAGTCCACAGCAGAGTTAATTTTCACCGCATATCTGAATTTAGTTTTAGCCTTTTGCATAAAATATCTTTTAATTTTAGTCATAAATCAATCATCTTAATTTGATTTTTGGTCCAGTTTTAGTTGATGACATTTCACAACACTTTCATCAATGAAATCTGCTGCAAATTTAGTCGACTAAAATACTTAGTGTAAAGGCATTTTTTATGTATCCTTGAATTTCTGAAGTCATGTTTCACACTGGGATAAAATCAAACATCTAATAACCCTTTATTGAATGTTAGTAAAGTCTGAATGTCTAAATGAACAGAAACAAATGTTCCTTTGTGTGAAATGCAGTCGCCTTTATTTAGGCCGTGTTCGAAACAGCGTACTAATCATACTATTCATACTAACCCCGCCCCCATATTGAGTATGCAGTGCGTTCACACTGTACAGTATGCAAATTTTGTGTATGCGAGAAATGCCCGGATGTATACTCAATTGGCTTCGATTTCTGAGTATGGAGCGGAACTTGCTTCACGTACTGCTTCTGCCCCACAATGCATTGCACACTTCTGACGTGTGCTTGGCAAGCATCAACTCTTTGCTGGGCCAGCAGAAAGAACCAGGTTACGTCGGGGGCTACAGCTTACATCAGGGGGTGGGGGTGGGATCATTGACCAACCAAAGCAGAGTAAAAACACGAAAGCTCTCTTACCCGTCTTCTCAAGCGTGATCGCTGTTCGTTGCATAATCGTCGAGCAGCATTAACTTGCTGGATCGCCAACTTTTGCTCTCCAAGGAAGGCTCGAAAAGCCAACGGCAACACTTGAACCGCAATGTAGTCCTCCATCTTTGTTGTGGCAACTGAATTTGGCGCTAGTTGTTATAGGAAACTGGCGTGACGTATACAGACGTATACATCGGCGTGATGACGTAGCCCTCTGGTCGGCACCCGTTTGTGGAAAAGCAAACGGTTCTTAACCGGTTCGCACTTGAACCAAAAAAGGGGTATCTAAGGTTGTTTTTCCAGCCCTATTAGAAACACAAAGTGCAGAAACAAAAACTGTGGGAAAGAGCAGACACTCCAGCCACACCAAGGCAGGTAAACATATAGATCAGTTTAGGCGACATAATCTCCCTCCCCGCTGATCCTGTTTGGACCAGATTTAAGGAAATGATCCTCCAGAGTGACACTGATGAGCGAGAGCTGCAGTCACAGCTGGAAATCAAGACCACACATTACTACTGATGCAGTGACACAACTGATGAGAGCAGACAGTGTGACTGCTGCCTTGTTAACCGCTGAACACGGAGGAGCAGAGGAGTTTTAGGGCTGTCAGAGTTTATTCTAAAATTTCAGTTTAAGTTACAAAAGCCTGAATCCAGATTTGGCTGCATCTCCAAGAAAAGGGATGTGCATGCCCAACAGAGCATACGACTTCCTTCTCAAATAAAACATTATGAAAGAGATTAAGAAACTTCTGGTAAAGACAGATCTGACATAAGCAAATTCTGGGAAAAAAGGAACTTGCTACATACAACAAGTTTAAAAATATAACAAATTAAATAATAAAAAAAACTTTAAGGATATTTTTTGACTTGCAAACTGAGCTGTCTGAGTTTTTCAAACCAGAATTGAATGGTCAAAGAAGTAACAGTGTCCCTATGCTACACCTATGTGAGAGCAGAAAGAGAGTTGGCAGTGAACTTTGTCCATCTGCTGCCCCACTGGGAGCTTAACTTTGGTGTAGGGCTGCCACAAATGACTATTTTGATAGTCGACTAGTCAACGACTACTTTTGCGATTAGTCGACTAGTCCCTTCATGCATGAACTGCAGTGTACTGCACCAGCCTGCAGCGGGTGGCCCAAATCGCTTATTATGAGCAGACCTGGCAACTTTGGTGCCTGCGTAGTTGTGCATGCGCCACATGCATGAGTGTGTTTCGGGGTGTGTTGGTTTGATTCCTGCAGGTGTGATAACCAGAGAACAGGACAGATAGGCAGACAAGACAGCAGAGGTACAGCTGCAGTTTTGTGAGAAAACACACCTAAAAAACAAAACGACTAATCGACTATTAAATTAGTTGTCGACTATTTTGATAGTCGACTTAGTCACGACTAGTCGACTAATCGTGGCAGCCCTACTTTGGTGTATTGATGGGATTAACTACATTAGACCTTAATGTAACCTTTGAAAAATCCTGCTTTATGTAAAGTGTCCTTGAGTGTTCAGAAAGGAGCTTTTAAAGAAAATGTATTATTATAATTAGTATTAATTATCTTTTTCTGAGCTGCCATTGAGCACATTGTGTGTAGCCTTGACATTAGGGATGGGAATTGATAAGATTTTATTGATACCAATGCTACAACAATCCTGCTAGTCCATCCAATTCCTTAATGATTCCTTCATTGATTCCTGCAGATTTTCAGTGTCAACTAAGGCTGCAACAACCAAACGATTAAATCGATGAAAATAGATAAATTAACACATTAAATAATAAAAAAAAAACTTTGAGGATCATTTTTGATTATTACACAGCTTGTCATTACCAGACACACAAAACTACTAATAACAACAATAATATACAAAACATCTAATTAAAGTTAACAGATGACCAGCCAAAATACATATATTTATATAGTCAACCAGAAAAATCAAACTTAAAGGTGCTATAAGGAGAATCTATTTCCAGCGACACAAAGACTCTGCTACCCATGAGCATGCGCGGCGACTGTCGTAAAGACATGACCCAAGCCAAAGCGTGTGTTTGTTGTGATGCTAATGAATGCAGCTCGGACCTTCCTCAGAACTCTGCATTGCTTTACAACTTCTTTTTTCAACAACTTACAGGATGCAAAGCGACGAGGTAATGTATCACTTTCTAGTTATTTAGTGGTAGTTTTTGATGTGTGACAACAAGCAATTTTTGGAAAACTTAGCATCGTAGTTTTGTAGTCGGCTATATATGGCTACTTACAGCCCGGTGCTCTAAGACGTGTCTGAATAATATAAATTTGCTCTAGTTTTAATTGTTTTGTTCCTGAAGTTGAGTATCCAGGTCAGTCCAGCCCTGTCCTGTCCAACCCGACCGAGAAGCTAAGGAATAGCATTTATAGATAACCTATTTTGATGCTATAAAACTCATCTTAAAGTGTGTATTTCCATCAGGCATATATCTAAAAGTGAGACTTTTTGTACTTACTTAGAAACTCCTCACAGCATCTTTAAATTTATTTTGACTAATACTTTGAATTACTTCCAAATTAAAATAAACCACTAAATACAAAAGAATATAAAAATAGCTCCAACATCGGTATTGGTTTCAGCAAAAATGGACAACAAACAAATATCGGCAAAAATCCGATATTGTGCATTACTACTCATGATATCGATTCTTTGATGGAGCTGTTAACGATTCTCAACTGGTATTGGTCTTTGATTCCCATCTCTACCTAACATTCAGTCATTAAGGCTTGTAAGGCTCATTTAAGTAAACTTTAATCAGCATATTTAAGTTTGCTGAGTAGAAAACTTTGGCAACACTGGGAAGCTGCACCAGAAAAAGCCCTTCTTTTCTATGTGTGACATATTCAGTCGTCTTTGGCAAACGGCCCATGATGCAAACCAAGGTGACCCAGATTTAAAGGAATCATGCAGTAAGCAGAGGGAGGGACACTCTGCTTCTTCTTTGGCTTCACTTTATCATCCTGCCGCTCACGTTGACGTCCACGCAAACGTGGTCACTCGCTTGACATTCGCTCCGCACGTCCGTTTGTTTTCAGCACGCTCACATGTTCCCCGGCGGCATCGTGGCAGAAAACAAGAGCGAAAGAGATAAAAAGAGAGAGAGAAGGGCAACATAAGGGCTTTCAAGGCAAACTAATGGAAGACTGGGCTGCTCACATACAGCCACAGGACACACACACAAGCCCCATTAGACCAGATGACTGCCTCGGAGCGAGGTGGCACAGCTCAAGCTCCTCTCTCGCCCCTTTTTCCTCTTCCTCCCTGCACGGCCTGGCCCCAAAACACACACAGACACACACAAACACACTACAGGATCCCTCCTGAGCCTGCCGTAGCCCCCAGCCTGGCTCAAACTGGCCTCGTCTGTCCCCCCTTTAATACTCTGCTGCTCACACGCTAGCAGCCAGAACCAATTGCCTTAACCTAATCCTTGCATCGGCCCGTCACTTTAGGCAAAGAGAGAGAGAGCGGCAGTAACACATGTCCATAATATACCAGCTTCTCCCGGGCATGGCGAGCGTCTACGAGAGATTTCTTGAGGTTAAATTGTTTTCACGAGGATTTATGAGGATCTACAGGAACTTTTATTAACACTGCCGCCCCCATGCTGGCTCCTGTGTGCAGAAAAGTGCAGGAGATCTTTGGAGACTTGAACTTTTATGGACAAATTCTCTCACTTTTGCTTTTTTTAAAGCAATATAATGTGTGGATACATGCACTTTGATACATGTAGAGCTGGGCAATATATTGATTAAATCGAATATTTGGAAATATGTTCTGCAGAAGATTTAAAAACTAAAAACCGAGATTTCTTTCATTCACTTACTTAAATTGTAAGCAGCTGCAAAGTTCGATAAAGTATAAATACTGAAACTTTACTTTAATACACTTTTATAGGCTTGTATTTAGTTTTAAATTACATTAGGGCTGAACAATTAATTGCAAATTAGATTAAATCGCAATATGGCTTGTTGCAATTTTCAAATCGCAGACAGTGCAATATTTTTAACCCAAATGTGTTGAACATTTTGGCATTGTGATGTAGTTTCTTGCAATTTCATGCCTATTTTAACCTTTTTTTACCCAGCTTTTATAACTTTATGCCTGTCTTGCTCCCATTCATCTTTTTGATTTGGCCACTGTCAGACCATGTTTGGAATTTTTACATGTTTTTTGAAATTTAATCCCAATTTTGCTGCTATAATCAATTTTCCTTAGTCACTTTTGAATTTTTTTGCCTTTTTTTTGGCAATTTCATACCTATTTTGCACCGATTAACTTTTTTTCCACTTTTGTACCATTTTTTTTACCCAGTTTTTACAATTTCATACCTATTTTGCTTCTGTTCTTCACTTCTCCACTTTGTCTCAAATCTTTTATCCTTAGATTAATTTAATGTCATATTGGTTTTACTATAAAAAGATCTACTGCTTATGTTTGTTTAAGAATACATAAGATGAGGAACATTAAAACAATTGCAGAGTAAATTGCAATTGCAATATTGTGGAAAAATATCACAATTAGATTACTTTCTCAAATCGTTCAGCCCTAGATTAGATTAAATATTGATCAGAGAAAAACATGTTGACAAGCTGTGAAATCCTTCAGCTTTTAGTGTTTATGTAGGCAAAGCTGCCTGCATTAGAACTACATAATCAACATTTTTATGACAAACACTTTAATTTTAAGAGGGAAATTCCGACTGATTTAAGAATAGACTTTGACAACATAAAGGTAGAACTTGATTCATGTCATTTATGTGTCACTTGGAGTTTTTTGCTTTGACAAAAAAAAAATTGATTAAAAATTGAGCTTTGTGGGGAAAAATCTGGTATTTTATTTTCTAGGCCGTATTGCCCAGCCCTCGATACAACTGTGACAATATGATACTTAGAAATATACAGCAACACTTTAAACAAGGCAATACTTCCCTTTTTCTTACAGAAAGTCTTTTAAAAATATAGAGCATTAAAAAAAATTATGTACATAGGGATGTAACGGTTAGCAGTAAAATAACAGTGGTAAGATTTCCTAAATTTGCAGTGTTGCAGCAGCAAAGGGGACAGTGTTAATAAAATAAAAATAGACTTAAGCATAAAAATAGCAGCATGTACATTATTCTACCTATATACCCCTTTAATATTCCAATTTTAACAGTTTTTTGTCAATAAATGTGTCAGGAAATGTCCTGTGAGTAAGTTTTTCCACCCTTTTTTACACACTGTTTAAGCATTAATAACATAATATTGACAAATACTTGCCAGTAGGCCTGTCACGATAATCAATAAATCAATTAACCGCACAATAAATAAAATCGTCCTCGGTAAGTTTGCCGGCCTCGATAAATTGACGTGCATGCGTGTTTGCTTCCCTCCTCTCGTTCTACTAAACAGGCTGGATGAGAGGATGGGTCACTCTGTTCATCTTTCTTAACACCGGGGCGCGTTGGTTCTTATAGCGGAATTCTGTAGCGGAGTGATCCCTCCTGTCAGTCATTCACATTTTGTGGGGGAGGCGGGGCCGCTCGCACGTACACGCAGAGCTTTAAGTGAGCGTCATGAGGAGTAACAAGGAAACAAACGCTCACAAGTAACAAGGAAACGCTTTCTGATGCTGTTTTATTTATATTATATTTATATAGTTCTTTAAAACTCGTCTTAAAACTCATTTTTATTCCTTGGCTTTCGACCCTCATGAGACTCGGCTCCTGTTTTAGTGTTTGCTTTTACTTATTGTTTTTACTGTTTTTACATTAGTTTTTAAAAACATTGAAACAATTGTTTTAGTATTTATATCTGCTTTATTTTAACCGTTGTTTTTAATTAATTTCTGTCTGTTTTGTTTTGTCTATTTGTTTACAGCACTTTTTTTCAGCTGTGGTTGTTTTTAAAGTGCTTTATAAATAAAGATGAGTTGAGTTGAGTTGAGTACTTTTGGCAAATATAAATAAAACAGTGCAAGATGGTGCACACTCACAGACAGTGTCGTTCGCTACATTGCAAAAGAAATGCAATCCTCCAATACGGTTGAAAAGACAGCATTTCGGGAAATGTTACAAATGTTTGACAGACAGTATGTTCAATTGACTGGGGGAACGTAGATGCCACAAACAATTCCTGAACTGTGTAAACTCCATTTAATTAATTAATTTATTTTTTTTGTATTTGTTTTTTATAAGCTTTGTTTTTCCTTGACAGATACAGGGTCTTTTTTTGTTTTTGATTAGTATAATGATCTTTATTTACATGCAATTTGACCCAAAAGAGAGCCCATTTCATTTTCATTGGGTTTTTTCTCTTTTTTTGTTTGTTTATTATATTTTATTTAAAAGCTCTTAACCTTCCAATTACAATTAAATAATCTTAAGAAATTAAAGTTAATTGCTTTTGATATGGTGTACTCACTTTATTACAACATGTTATAATTACATTAATGAAAAAATACGTTTCAAAATAATATCGACAATAATATATAATTTTTTTGGTAATTATCGTCCAGCAAAATTTGTTATCGTGACAGGCCTACTTCCAGAATTGTTTACTTTTATTTCTCGTGAAAAAGGGGCAAAAATAACTTCTAGGACTTTTCCTGACACATTTACTGACAAAAATGACTTGTTAAAATTCTAATACTCAAGGGGTTAAATAATTTAAAGTGTGTATTAAAGGACTTTTTGAACATTTTGAGCACACTGCAACAATACCACGATAACAATGACGTACGTAATCTGTAGGTTTGCTTATTAATGCAGGCAACAAACTCCACATACAGCTCGATGGTGATATCAGATGGACTTTAAATGTAGTCGAGGAAACAGGAAGTTTGGTGAATTTGGTGAGCACAGAAACGGCAGCATGAGAAAACAGTTTAGGTTTCTAAAAACAAAGCAGCTGACGTGCTTCAGCTCACATAACCAGCATCACATGTACTTATATGTAATGTTTGTGGTATAAAACATGCTAATTTAGCCTACACCTACAAAAGAGGAAGTACTTGGTAAGTTGCTGTCCGACAGTTTTAACCTGAGGACGTCATTTTTGCAATAATCACACCTTAAATCTTCTTAAATCTTGAGTCAAAGGAGAAAACAGCAAAGCATATTTAGACACTAAAAATGAGGACACAGGAGAGGCAAACTTTTAATCAACCAAACTACAGGAGCAGCACAGTCTTCTGTCTTTCTCTCTCTCTCTTTGGGGCTGATTAACCCACAGACAGCAGACAAAGTGAGAGAAATGCTGAGGGCGTGAGGGAGGCAGAGAGGGGGAAGAAGGGCGGAGACTGCAGGGTTGAAGCAGAAGCAAGTCCCTGCTTCACCCAGAGAGAGAGAGACTGTGCGGGGGTCTGCAGGCACCACACACATTTTCCTATCTCTTGGTGTCTCCGAGTCGGTGACCAGGAAATCCGCAAGGAAGAGATTAAGACTGCAGGCCACAGAGCAGGATGTAATGCTCAGTGGACGTACGTGTTTTCAGTCTCATGAGGGCTAAATGAGGTTCTTAACGTCGTCCTTTTCAGTCTTTATTTTGTTGATGTATTATTTTCGCCATAGTTTTCATAAACAACCTTTTCCCCTAAAAAAACTAGACAGTAACTAAAAATTAGACTAAAATATTCGACAGAGACTTAATCCAACCAGACCTAATTTGGTCATGTAGAAAGTAGAGACAAGTCAGGAATCTATCCAATCACAGTTACTTTGGTTGTGTTAAAGGTTGGATGAGTTCAGAGGGCCATCCAATCACAGCTGCCTTAGCTTGGTGGTGGTGGGATAAGTTCAATCAGAGTTCGATCCAATCAGAGCTGCTCTCTTTCTTTCTTTCTTTCTTTCTTTCTCGCTGTGCACCAGAGCACAAAGCAGGTCCATAAAGCCATGGATGACAGAGCCTGGTGTGCATGAACTTGACTGGCCAGCACAGAGTCCTGACCTCAACCTGAGAACACCTTTGGGATGAATTAGAGCAGAGACTGAGAGCCAGGCCTTCTCGTCCAACATCAGTGTGTGACGTCACAAATGCTCTTCTGGAAGAATGGTCAAAAATGCCCATAAACACTCCTAAACCTTGTGGACAGCCTTCACAGAAGAGTTGAAGCTGTTATAGCTGCAAAGGGTGGGCCAACGTCATATTGAACACTATGGATTAGGAATGGGATGGCATTGAAGTTCATATGTGAGTCAAGAAAGGTGAGTGAATACTTTTGGTAATATAGTGTTCCTCACAAGAGGCTAATGATGAAACAAATCAACTACTTAGCTGTTTATGACTAATTTAACTGTGATCCCTTCCCCCTAAAGACAGAAACACGAGAGCTGTTGGTCACACAGCAGAACCAGTTCCATGAGGCTGCTGGGAGCACTGGACACACAAACCATTGAACAGGAAGATCAGCCTGAGTTTCCATTGAACATGACGTCAGGCCAGCTGCAGGCAGGAAAACAACACACACGTGATCCCACCAGACACAAACACACACATACAATGAAAGAACTGCGACTAAAGAGTGTGGGAGGCACGCCAGCCGCCAATCAATGCTCGACTTGAACTCTTGCTTGGGCTGATTTTGGCTCTCCTGCTGCAGCGCTCGGAGCTGGAGGCTCAGAGATGAGAAAGAGAGCAGGGTGCAGCCTACCGGGAAAACCAGAACACAGAACTTTAAAATAATCTCCAGCTTCTTGTCAGTTGTGTTTTTAACCTCGTGTATCATCTATAGGTCCTCCAGAAAACACTAAGCCAGAAATGTTAAAAAGCAACATCCATCTGCTCCACCAAGAATCCTTTTATTCCAGCACAAATTCAGAGGCAGTGATCTGACTTCAAAGCTGCTGAAAATAGCCAATAATCAGCTTTGTATGACGCCTGGTTGACATGGCTGCTGAAGAATTCTGCGGCAGAGCTCACAGTGAAAGTTTCAAAGCAGTCTACTGGGGTTTCCCCGCCTTACAACCAGACCAGCTGGATGACAACAAAACCTGGAAACGGTTCAAGAGACCAAAGAAATTACCGGGTGAAAAAGGAAAGTTACAGGCTAAGGCAGGGGTCACTGACTATTTTGAAAAGATTAGGAGCATTATAGAGCCTGCTCGTTTTTAATTGAACATTTCTGAGAAAAAAACTGCAGAGTTTACCATAACCCTTTAACTACCAGCTCAACTGTGTGGCAGAGGTCATCATTAAATTCAGGGATATTTGATATTTTAAGAAACAGAACAAATCAAATCATTGTTTGGTTTCAGTAACACTTCAGGGAACAGAGAAAACCACAAAAAACAGATATTTTCTTGATGTGGGATCAAAAGGTTTTAAAAGCCAACAGTTGATTGTGTGATGACACAAAAATGCACAAATATTTGAGAAAAATCAATTAGCTAAGGCAAAAATGTCTGTAAAAGTGCAAAAATAACTAAAAACAGATGATATTGAGTTTGACAAACACAATTTTTTTTTTATGAATAACAGACTTTATATCTCAAGCTTTTAGCTTTTTAAACCTCTAAATCCCCCCCAAAAAATATTAGTTCTTTCGGTTTGTTTTCAGATTTTTCTGTATCATAAAACATTGACAGAAATAAACAATGGCATGTTAAGGATATTTAACACATTAAATATTCCTGAATTTAATGACCTTTGCCGAACAGTTGAGCTGAGAGTTCAAGGTTAAAAAATACTATGATGCGTTTCATGGGCTAAATTTTAAATTTTATTTCAAGCTCTGGTCGTAGCTTGTACTCCTAAAGAATTACCCCTGTGGGCACCTCAAAGGTTCTTTTTAGGCTGCCAGGTGCTCCTGGGCACCATGTTGGTTACCCATGAGCTAAGGAGAGGACACGTTAAAGAAGAAGACATCCTTTATTAATCCTTCATAGGGAAATTCAATTTTTTACACTCTGTTGGTAAAACATACGCTAAAATACATATGTACATGTACAAACAGGTCCTACCAACATGCATTAATAGAGAGTGATGGTCCCAAACAAGCAATTCCAGGCAGTTTTTGGTTTAAGTGCCTTGCTCAAGTGCAGTTTGGCAGTCTCCAGGAAGCCAGCTTGCCCCTTTCCAGCTACCAAAGCAACTTCCAAACATGGTTTGGTTCTGGACTTGAACAAACACCCGTCGCTTCCCAACTCAAGTCCTTCTGGACTGAGCCATTGCCACCAAAAGCGCAATTTAAAGTATAAATTGGTGTTTATAATATATAAATGTATGACTGTTAAATTCACAAGTACTGTGGGCAAAAGTGCAACACATTCAGGTCACTACATTCATACCTGCTGGTGAATTGATATCATATATTGATTTGGCATGTGAAGTATTATCAGTTTGATATCTGTATCGACCGATATTGAAATTTTTGCAGATATTTACAGAGGGTTTCATTTTTGTAAGAGTTAAAAACTGTTTTTGTTTTTGTTCATGTGATAAAATGCTGTAACACTGAAATAAACAAGTCCATTTTATTAAGCACAGAACTCGAGATCTTGGCCTACAATATCAGTATCAATAATAATGAATTTAAAAAATATTGAGTATCGCATATCTGCAAAAATCCAACATTGTGCATCCTTAATATTTATATTTATAATGTTAAATATATGGGTGATACTACATGCAATGATAATAAAGGCGATTGTATTCTTAATAATAGACATACTAACGGCATACTATGCTTTTTTTTTCAAAGTGTTATCACCTTGTGGGGCACAAGACCAAAAAATAACAGAACAATTCCTTTCCAACTTTTTTATGGAGTAAATAAACCAGAGATTTGATGCGAAGCTTCACTCTCAGCAGCAACTCTCTGAGTTTTGAAGCCACGCTATTATGACCCTTTCTACACTGAGGAGGCTCTATTGAAGAACTACAAAGAATAAAGTGCCTGGTACCAAAAGAGTTGAGCTGGTAAGCACAGATTGAAAAGTTGGTTGTGTTTTCATTATTTTGTTGTTGCAAAGGATCGTACAAAGAAGGGAGAGAACATGTCTCACTTCTTTGATTACACTAAGAATGAAGAAATTATGATCAAGGAAAACAGAATATTTAGTCGAACAAATAAAACATTAATTAGATCAGTTTTGTTTTTGTTCAAGCTGTGTTTTGTCTTGCAGTAGTTATTTGTTATTAATTACAGAAAAGCTCCCTTCAGTTGATTAAATCACGCTGGTTTGTTTGAGCATTCATCTGAAATACAGCATATAAAACCCTGTGGTGTCTGCCTCAATCAGGCTCTTGTTCTTCTTTTAGAAAGATGCTCCTCCATGTTTAATCTCTGTTGATCAAACAGAAAGTTAAATCAAACTCCTTCTGATAACAAAATGTTCTTTTCAGCACAGTTTGGAGATTACACAACCAGAGGAGCGAGGGGATTTAAACCTAAAATGATTCATTACATAAACGGATATAAAGCTGCATCTGAAAACGTTTTGGGAATAAATAGCACCTTTCTTCCACGAGCAGACTTGTTTGATTCGGTCGAACAGTCGATGGAAGTTCTTTTGAGAAGCAGAACAGAGCGTCTCCCTCCCTCATCACATTATAGTAAGTGCTGGGAAAGATAACAACCAATGGGACTTCCAAATGCATCAACATCAAAAAGCCATTTAATCACTGCTCTCTCACTCAGCCCAACCTTCCTACCAAATACCATTTGATGTCTCAAGGGAGCAGGAAACATTTAATAAAACTTCTCTAATCGAGTTCGGCGGCGGGGAGCTGCGTGGCCTCGCTCACGCGCTCGCAGCTGTCTGCTCGTCTTCTCAAAGACTTTCCTCGTCAAAAGGTTTTATTGTCAGGAGCAGAGCTGCTGTTCTGAGAGCCTTTATTCAGGCAGACCTGACAAAAATCGACCCTATTGTGCCTTTCGCTCTTTGGCTTCAGGCCCAGAAGTTGCAGTAAATGAAGTTTGAGGGACCACAGAGCAAAGCTGGGAAATGTATTGAGTTTTTAAATACAGTGATATTCTCTCACACAGGATATGGGGGAAGAATAGGGATGGGAATCAAAAACATACTCCAGTGGAGAATCGATAACAAACAGCTTCAAGAATCAGTACCATGAGTCTTTATGCTCGACTGCTTTAACTTTGTCCTGCATGCCATTCAAATTAAGGATGTCAGGCTCTTATCACATGCAGTCAGCATGAATGAAAACAAACAGAAGTGGACAAATAAAACAAATCAAACACCAAACCGATGTCCCATGAAGATTTATTTCACAAGCGGTCACTTTTCCACTAGCACGCCTCGGCTCTACTTCATTTGCAGCGTGTTTCCACTAGCCTGGTACCTCCTAAAACAAGCTAGTTTTAGTACCTACCCCGCTCTGGTTCCAAGCGAGCTGAGTCAATACTAAAAGATGACGTCACCGACTGCCGGCTACTGATTGGTCAGACAATGTCATCATCCATGAGTCATGAGCGCGACGACCTAGCATGGTAGCGGTAGCTACCATTAGCTAACCCTCATATGTCTTTTCTTTGTAGCTGGATTGCTCTCGTCCTTGACTTCATTCTGTTGTATAGCTTCCAAAACTCTCCTGTGCTTCTCAAGGGGTATTTCTTCTTACCACCTGCAGCCTTCTTCTGCTTTCCTTTTTTACTCGGTTTGTGACAAAAAGCCACAGATTGTTGTGTCACGCTCAAAATGACGTCACTGCAGAGCCGCTCTCTGTTTACAGCGACACTGCACCCTGTTGGGCAGGTGACTGGGGCTAATAGAAAAGCAGCACAAGGTGAGTAGATTAGAGCTGAGTAGAGTACAGTAGGGCTAATGGAAAAGGGCCAAAAGTGGTTGGTGGTCGGCCACGTGACTAGGGATGTATACCGCGGACCAGTACTTTAATGTACTGGTCCCTAATTGGGTCGGACCCCGAATACCGTTACAAATCTGGAAAAACTGTACTGTTATTGGTACTTAAACGTCTCTTCAACTGTCACGTAGTTATGACACTACCGCCGTCAACAGGTGATGACGCAGCTGGCTCAAGCATGTCGGTGAGGGCTAAGCGCTCAAAGGTTTGGGCTCATGTTAGCAAAGTTAATGAAAACTCGGCCCCATGCAATCTTTGTCAGAGAGAAGTTGCGTCCAAGGGGGGAAATACTAGCAACATCACCAAACACTTGGAGCACGCGCATAGTATAAAGCTAAAGGAGTGTGGGCTGTTTGATTGCTATAGCAACACGAGTAAAGCTAGCAGTCCGGCTAACACTAAAGACTGCAGCACCGTGGCAGCGACACCCGGTTTTGTTTCTGCTATGTGAAGACACGGTAAGTTTTTTGTCTAGTTTGTAGTCATCATGGGTCCGTATGTACATGCAGTCTGTTGTCGGCAAGAAGGGGTTTTGCCATCTCCTTAGCTTTCTTTTTGCCTCTGAGAAGCATTTATAATGCATTACTTCAATTCTGTTGAAGCTTTATTATTACCTTGTGGTAATAAAAAAAAAGGTTGAATCTTTTAATATCTTTCAAAAGTCTTTAATACTGATAAGAAGTACCGGTATCTGTACCGATAAAGTCATAACGATATACATCCCTACACGTGACCTGACAGCAGGAATGCATCAACAATCAAAAGGTACCATACAAGATAAAGGAAAAGTAAAATTGTATTTATAATCAGTGTATCTATCTAAGTGATATAGTATATGGATATATATTTTAGAGTTTTCTCCATCAGAGCTCTTCGACTTTGGAACAACCTGCCAGAGGAAATAAGCTTTTCAGAGTCTGCTGATTCTTTTAAGTCACTTTTAACACGTCGACAGAATTGTTTTTATGTGATGTCGTCTTTTAAAATCTTTCCTTTTCTCTCTCTCTCTCTTTTATTATCTCTTTTCTATTATTTTTAATTAATGTCTCTTTACATATGTTTTGTGTTTAGCTTTGACTTTGGTCCTCATTGTCTCATTTTATGTAGCAGGGTTCTTGTATTCTCTGGGTTCTTTGTCTTTGTCTTAAATGTTCTCTAATTTTAATCGACCTTTTTGGTTGTTTTTTTCTGTGTGTTTAAGCTCTTTAGCTTTGCTGTCTTTATATTCCTGCCTGCTGTCAAAGCACCTTGCAAACCTGTCTTTAAAACTAATATACAAATAAAGGTTTAATATCACTATTATTATTATTATTATCGTTTTATTTCTATAATTTGTGCTTTAAACAGTCCCAACAGTCTACATTATGCATCACCATTGAGCTAAAAAATCCAGACATGATGTTTCTGCCTCTATGTTGTTCAGCCTGACACAGACTAAGGCCTGGATGATAAGGTTTGATATTTCATTCACCGGGAGTGATAATAAATGTGCTATTTAAGCAGAGTTGCACTTGTTCTACATTTAAATGTATGCAGCCTGAGCTGGTGCAGACTGCAGCCTGGGGCGTGTCTGCTTTAGCCATTTTAAATACCAAAATGTCAGCATTTTCCAGCGAACAAAGAGCATTTTGGGAGAATAAAACGAGTCAGCTAGTGCCTCACTTACACTGCTCTGCACAGCCTTTAGCCTACTTTTTCAATCTTTTAACAAACAGGACAAAAGAGACAAAAGAATAATACAGTCTTGTTATACCGTGGACAGAGTTTGATAGAGTTTTTAAAGACGGCTGGTGCAGTGATGGTGACTTCTCCATGTGCTCAGGGTTGATTGTTACTTCTGTGCTTGCTACACCGGTCTAAAGGTTTAAACAAAAACTGTTCCATCATAGATTTCCTTGCAAGTAGGGATGTGTGACAGTTGATTTTTGCATATACCTGAAATGCCAATATTATGGCGTAATGTTGAAAAAAAAACAGTATTTTTTTATTAGACCTAAACAGGAATGGTTACCTGATGGACTGTTTAATAGATCTCACTGTAATCATAAAAAACAGGACAGCATTTCCCAAAAGACTTCTTGAAATATGTAAAAGCTGTCCTTACTTTCTGGCAGAAGGAAGGAAGACATTTTGGAAAGAACAAAGAACTCAAAGTGAAACGTGGATATTCTATTAATGTTAAAGTGTAAAGTAAATGGTGATGTACTGCTTTTCATTATAAAAAGAAATTTAAAAAAAAGAAAATCAAATCAAACTTTATTTATATAGCACTTTTCATACAAAAACTGTAGCACAAAGTGCTGTACAAACAGACAGATACATTAAAATAAAGGACTTATGACCCAAACCCACTCTACCCAGCAATCCATACACAGTGCTGATAAAAAGCATCATAAATAAAAGACAATAATAAAGCACACTGATGTACCCAGTACATACTGAGGAAACGCCATCTTAAAGGTTTAAAAATGAGAAACACTGGAGGTTAGGTTAAAAGTGTAAAATTATCATATCATTTATCAAAAAATAATGAAAATAAATTAAAAAAATAAAAAAATAATAAGAATAAATAACAAATTGAAATGAAGTTCAAAAAATAAAAATAAAAATAAGATAGAAAAAATAGAAAATAAAATAAGGAAAAATAGCAAACATAAAAAGATAAAAAATATAATAAGATAAAATAAAAGAGTGGGCTGTAAGTAGAATAAATAAAAACACTAAACAGTAATGCAGGTAAAAGCTTGACTGAAAAGGCAGGTTTTGAGTTTGTTTTTAATGACATTAACATTAGGTGCAGCCCTAATGTTAATGTCTTAAAAAAAAAAGATCTCACTAGTCTGTAGAAAGTGTTTAAGGAAGACAGAATCTTTCTGAAGCATATCTGGCAGGTGGTTGGATGATTGTTCTGCCAATCATATTAATTACAGGTCAATCAGATATTGCAGTAGGCGGGCCCTGATCTCGAGCCACTTCATTAAACAAACTCTTCAAAACATGTTGGAAGTGGAGCGAAACTATCGATTCCATGGAGAAGTTCGTGGTGTTGTTTTTCATTTTATAAAACCAGATATGATACAACTGCAACTTCGGCTGTTAGCACCTATGTTAACCTCTGTATGAACAGTCACTTTCTGCTGTCGTCTTGCTCGTAGCTCCACCTCTTAGCTTCATCCAGGATCCTTTGTGTAAATTTTACACTTCTTATTTAACAAATTTGCAGCAATTGGCATTTACAGAAGTGCTGGTCAGCAGGTCAACAACACAAAGTTGTTATAAAATCTGCGGGATCACAGAACCGTGGAAGGAATCAAGGAATTAGGCATTAAACGCATAATTATATATAAACACGGAAAATCATGGAAATGGATCAAATTTGACAGAAAAGTACTTTCTTTTTCAGACTAAAAAGGAACGTATCTCTTGGGAATAATGTCCCAGTGGTCCACTGACGCGGCAGACAATGCACGCTTCACTTCCTCTCCCACTCATTAACAATGCCAACATGTCAAAGCAGCCATCTGAGACGGAGACCGACCCTTCGTTCAAACCAAAAGCAACCTGAGCGTCCTCTGCGTCAAGCTGGCGTTGAGAGCCAACGAGCGGCGCAATGCGAGCGACCTTGGGCGGCATGTAAGTTGGCAAAAATGAAACTCCTGGCTAACTCCAGAGTTTAGGACAGAGCAGTTACCCAATGATTATTATAAGTCAAGAGATCAAACTTTCTGCAAATTTTGTAAAAAGATACGCGTGAGGACCACTTGAAGAAGTTATTATATTTGATTACTTTATATTTTGTCTCTGGGATGAAATTTAAGTGAAATACAAAAAAAAATAATCGTAAACAATGTAAAGGGATAAAATGTAATATGGGAAAAATTAAAATGGAATTTGGGAAAAATAACACAGACATTAAAGGGCCCTAGTTTAGGAGTGGAAGTTGGAGTATCCCGTAAATAATGAAAACAGATTATTTATCATCAATATCAGATGATGAATAATGTGTTTTGTGTTTTTGATCATTGATTTCCTTACTGTAAACACAGTGAATATTTGCAATTAGATCTTTTCCTCATATCTTTCAGCCATATTATGGATGTAAAATCCATACAACCACGGATAGAGATCAATCTAATATAAACATTAACATCTAGAGTGAATATAATCTGGAGAGGAATGAAATTTCTCTTCCAGGCTCACATCCAAACCCTCAAGTGGAGACACAGCTGGCAGTGGAAATGCAAACCAGACTGAACTGAACCAAATCAAATCACTCAGTGGAAATGAAGCTTAAAGACCAGCAGGACCAAACTTTCCTTAAAAAATGTGCCGATTGAGCTCTGAAGCAAGAACATGCAGGACGTCCGCCTCCCTCGGACACCACCTGCGACTATGTCAGAAGAAACTTCCATCACCCTTCCCTCCCTGGAAACTTATTTTTTTATCTTCAGCAGCTGTCTGAAAGTTTGCAGGAGTTCACTTTTTATCTTGGGAAAGGTTACCAAGTGCGTGGGCAGAAACTCTAAAAAAGAACCTCGTGTCACATCTCTTCACTCGCTCTTCACTCTCCTTTTCTTACCAAAAAACTTCCTCCATTCACTCTCCTGAGCTTCAGCCTTCACCTCTCTCTCAGGAGTATTATCAGGCCTCAGCAGCTCTGACCCTTCGCCTCTTTCGTGTCTGATTCCAGGAGAAATACATGTTTTATCTGAAGTTGACCTCTCCGTACACCGCTCCCGATAACACTGAGCTTAATGCAGATAATACCGAGCAGAGACCTTGTGCTGCTGAGTAATACGGCAGCAGCCTGAAAGCATGATCCTCCGACTGCTTCGTTTTGGAGAATGTCAGTTCAGGACCTGTCGGAGCGCTGGAGAGGACGCACAAAGGGAGGCGGAAAATCACTTTACTCTGAGCTTCAGAGCCAAACAAACAGCTTTTAGTATTCATGCCTTTCACAAACATATAAGTAGACTGACATGACTCCAATTAGAAAATGGAGCGACAGGTTATAGAAAATCTGAGCCCTAAACTTCGGTACAGCTGCAGAAGAAAACGGACTTTCTCTGGCTAAATCATATATTGGCCCTTTTCCACTGGCCCCACTCTACTCTACTCCACTCTACCCGACTCTACTCTACTCGCCTTATGCTGCTTTTTCATTAGCCCCAGTCACCTGCCCAACGGGGTGCAGTGTTGCTTTAAACAGCTGAGCGGCACTGCGGTGACGTCATTGTGGGCGCAACACAACAATCTGTGGCTTTTTGTCACAAAGCGAGTAAAAAAGGAAAGCAGAAGAAGGCTGCAGGTGGTAAGAAGAAATACACCTTGAGAAGCACAGGAGAGTTTTGGAAGTCATACAACAGAGCTCATAACTCATCGATGATGACATTGTCTTACCAATCAGTAGCCGGCAGTCGGTGACGTCATCTCTTAGTATCGACTCAGCTCGCTTGGAACCAGAGCGGAGTAGATACTAAAACTAGCTTGTTTTAGGAGGTACCAGGCTAGTGGAAACACGCTGCAAACTGAGTAGGGCCAAGGGGTGCTAGTGGAAAAGGGCCATATGAGTGGAAGGATACAACTGTGGAGTCGACATGTTCTCCCTGTGCATGTGTGAGTTTTTGGTCATACTTCAATTTCCTCCAAGACAGCAATAATATGCTTTTTAGTTCAAGTGAAGTCAGAGAGATTTTTTGATCACTTTGGAGGCTAATCGTAGACTATAGGGGTGAGTATTGGCAAGAGCCTCACGATTCGATGCGTATCACGATACTTTGGTCACGATACGGTAATATCACGATATCACAATATTGTGATATATTGCGATATTCTGCAGTAAACTAGGAAAAATCTAGAGACAGTGAATATGTTACTTTTCCGTTTTATTGTTATTGAAATATGTCAAATGCAGCGTTACATACATACACTTAACAGAGAGTGCATCAAGTCAATTAAACTAACTAATTCTTGTTTTCCTTTAACAAAGTATTGAAATCATCCTAACCTGTAGTGCAGCTCAAACTGTAACTGAACACATGAGGAACAAGAAATGTGGTCAGAATAAAATCCTGAATGATGGTGATCGGTGAATCACTTAAACGTTTGGCCAAATCAAATCAAAGAAAAACAACAGTAGAACTCAGGGGTGTGTTTAATAGTGAAAGTAAGAGCATTTCCACACACACAATGTCAAGGGAACTCAAGGGATTGGGACTGAACAGCTGTGTAGCCTTAAGAAAACCACTAATCAGTAAGGCTAAGCAGAAAAAAGGCTTCAGTTTGCTAGGGAGCATAAAGATTGGACTGTGGAGGACTGGAAGAAGGTCATGTGGTCTGATGAGTCCAGATTGACCCTGTTCCAGAGTGATGGGAGCATCAGGGTAAGAAGAGAGGCAGGTGAAGTGATGCACCCATCATGCCTAGTGCTTCCTGTCCAAGCCTGTGGGGGCAGTGCTGTGATCTGGGACAAATCTGTGACATTGAAGAAGCTTATCGGAACAATGTCACAGCGAATGTGTACTGCTCATGCGCGGCAGCCGTAAAGAAAGTTTCCGGTTCCGGTTCACAAAAACATGGGTGGAGTGACACAGACTGTAATGGAGGAGTAACTCGAGAGGACCATGATGAAATATTGGTGAAACTAATGAGTTTTTGGACGATTAATGCAGTTTTAGAAGCGGTGCTATACATGCCCCGTGCCCTACCATTATACGGATGTCCGCCGCTCGATTTTGGATCTAAATATCTCCTGAAGCACTGTTTGGATCAGGAAAGCCTTCTGGGTGAGTATATTGTTCTACTTCATTCTATAAACAATGTGAAAGCTGTAGAAACCAAACTTATCCTTTAAGTCTGCCTTTTTGCATTCTCTGGTGCCTGGCTTAAATCTTAAAATTCTGATTATTTTTTAGACAACAGCCTTAAATTTAAGAATTCTTACCTTAATCTGAGGTGTCTGACTTTATTTTCATAATATTTTTTTCAGACTTAAAAATGCGTTGTTTTTTTTTATTATTTCAGTTGCCATGATCTTCCACATTTAAAGGTGTGTGCCTGGAAACATGAACTACTTTTTTGTTTTTAATAAGATTAAAATATATTTTCGGAGGTTTTTGCAGACTGCTCATCGTTTTTGGTTTATTTCTCTTGAAATATTCAAGCCTGTGCTGGGCTGCAGGGTCCTTGTGAAGCCTGTGCCTTGTCATAACCATGTGAGTTGCCTGAATTTCACTAAATTTGATGAAAAGCAGACCCCTTCTCCCAGGAAACAGAGAGGAAGTGAAGGTTCTATCTCACACTTTGTCCAAAGCTGTGTGACGCAGCACGCTCACAGCAAACCTCATGACACACACGTGCTCTTAATGAGCCGTGAAAATGCCATCCTGTGTTTACACCTTTCAATTAAAGCAGAATATGAGATCTACTCTAACAGGCTGAGCGGAGACAAACAAACCGCGGCACGCTCTCCTTATCGGCGGCACAAATAAAGGTCACACTCACAATCGCAGCTTCACATCTTCACACTTTCAGTCACATTTCCAGCCACACGCCGTCTGACACGAGCGTAAAATCACAGCTTTTCTTCTCGCACTCTCAGATCTGAAACCAGAGGCACCACAAACAGCGATCGTCGCCGCTCTGCTTCGCTGCTGGCAGATTATCACATGTGGTTAAACACAGGCAGGCTGCAACCACTTCCATTTAAGAGGAAGCAAGCTGGAGGGCTGACTTTAATGAATTTATGTTGATCAGTAACGGGATAAAAGATGCACAAACAGACTGAAGGTTCTGTTTCTGCAGGAATGCTGAATTCAAGAAGGGCTGCAGTGGATCACAGTTTAACCTGCAAGACTTTCGACATAGCCTGGTTGTTCTTTTCACGCCTGGTTGGAGCAGAAGGGGAGAATTTTTCCTTCTGGAGAGTGTTGTCTGTGTTACGAGTCTTGTAGCAGAGCTTCCAGAGCTGTGAAGCTGTAACATATTTGATGCTTCATTGAAGCTCAGCGCTGATGTGAGCAGAGTTCATGCTGCCCTGTGACATCTGATCTACTTCTGAGCACCAGCGGTTTACAAGATCAGGCTACGTGTATTGATTAGCTCACACATGATCGACTTTAAGGTTTGGCAAATGCTAAACCTTCTTCAAGAGGCTGAAGAAGAGTATAAGGGCCATTTTAGATGGAAAATTTTCAACAGGTCGAGAATAAAGTCGAAATTTTAAGATAAAAGTCAAATGACGAGATAAAAGTTGAAATGTTGACAATAAAGCTGAGTTACAATTTTGTAACAAAAGTCAAAATGATGTAATTAAAGGTAAAATGTTGAGAGAAAAAAAGTCGAAAGTCGAGAATAAAGTGGACATACAATGTATTTCGACTTTATTCTCGTCATTCCAACTTTAATCCCGAAATTTCGACTTTAATCTGAACTTCCCCAAAACTATTTTCTTCGTGTACCATGGCCCTTATACACTTCCGTAGCTTTCAGCGTTTATCAGGAGATATTTGCCTCAAAAACTGATTATCAACAATAAAACAACAACACAATTTGGCCTGATAAACTCTGCTGTCAAGGAATTGCAGAAGAAATCACAGAATTGGACATTAAAAGCGGAAATCAATAGAAATGCTGAATATCGTGGAAATAGTTTAAAGGTTTTTTGGAATAATGAGGAACATGTCTCTTGGGAAAAATGCTAAGACATGTTCATGTTATCACCAAGGCTCCAGTTTTTTGCAGCCCTCCTGACTGACCCAGGATCTGTTGTGTCGACAGTTTTACAAATTCTGTTTTTTACAAATTTGCAGGTAATTTGCATTTACACAAGTTCAAAGTAGAAGATGAGGTTAGGGTTGAACAATATGTCGTTATCGTATCTATGTCTAGATATGAGCGTTTAAAATATTAATATTGAAAAAGCAACGATACAAACAAGATTTCTTTAAAATATAGCAGCACTTTCAACGTTCTTCTGTATTATGCTGTTTTTATTTGTCTGAAAAATGCTTGTTTTTTGCCGAACTTAGTCATATCATTTCCTTTCGAGACATCTGGCATGAATACTGAGATATGGAATTTTGTCCATATTGTTCAGCCCTAGTTGAGGTAACCCTTAAATAACGAAAACCGATTATTTATCATCAACATTAGGTGATGAATAATGTGCTATGAGCTTTTGATCACTGATTTCATTACTGTTGTCTATACCAGTGGTTCTCAACCTTTCAAAGTCGCGAACCCCAATTTAACGTTCAGTACTGTCCGCGACCCCCCTCCCCCCGGAACGCAATGAAAATTCGCTGTCCGCGGTGCTGAAACAACACCCGATCGATAAAACGTATGTCAGATCTACAAATCAGTAATTGATTTTGAGTAATAAAATGCCTGTTTGAGACCAATCACTTGTTGTCCTTTAACATCCGGTCGTACGCCACATTAATTTTGCGCATTTATATTTTTCCTAAATGATTTGGCGACCCCCAGGAATCATCTCGCGACCCCAATTGGGGTTGGGACCCCAAGGTTGAGAATGGCTGGTCTATACTGTAAACATAGTGAAGGACTGAATACACAATTCATAATGTACCACCTCTTCCCAATACCATAACATTGTCTATTGTTGATTTTGTTGGGTCTTTTTCTTATGTTGTGCAGCATTTTTCAGTGTTGTGACAGGCACTTTTTTTTTGATAAAATGTATGATTTTTATTGCGATTATTATTGTTATAGTATTATTATTTTTGCACTGAAGCTTCTCTTGAAGAAAAGCGTGAATTGAATGAATCGCATTATTTGCCAGAAAATTCCAATTAGATCTTTTCCTGAAATCATTCAACCATCCTTCTCCTCTTTCTTACATAAACAATGTGAACATGTTGAGGCAGCTGCCTGAGACACCGGCCAAGTTGGCAAAGAAGCTACGAAACTCCCAGCTAACTTAAAACCAAAGGGACATCTTGCTCTGTTTTTAATTGAGTATTGTTGCATCCCAAGTATAAACCTTGTTTAAAAACTATAACACAGTTCTAACCTGAAATAATGTGCAAGAAGGCCAAGCTTAAACACAAAATTTTTAAACTAGAGACGAGGAACAAACCAGATCCCCACTGTGGGTATTTCCACCGTCTTTAACACTCCACTTTCCCCCACAATTAATGTGACAAGGGCCTGGTGTCTGAGGGGAGCACTACAACTGAGCAAAATAACAAGAGACGTTTTCATGATTCCCAATGGGACAGCCTCTCTCCTCCTGCCTGCTCCGAGGTCAAAAGGTCGGAGAGGTCAGCTGTCGTTAGAGATTCAGGGTCTTATTTTAGCAAACGTCTGTAGGAGGATCAGCTCCTCTCACTGAAGGAGGGTCTTTTTAACCACAGAGATATTATGTTAACACCCGCAATCCCTCACAAGGCGACCCCACCCTCTGAGCTACAAACTATTTAATGTTACGCAGGCGTTACCACGGAAACCAGGCTGCATATGAAGACAACCACAACCCTCCGACAGAGGCAGAAACAACCTGAACAAACACATCGAGAAGTAAAAGCTCTTCAACAGTCTGAATATGAAGCACATTAAACAACAAAGAAGTGTGAAATATGACAGTTTTTAATTTAGGTCTAGTCTTTTGCCTTAAATATCCTTTAGTTTTAGTCATAATTTAGTCTCTAAATTGTTTTAATTTTAGTCTAGTTTCAGTTTGAGAAATTTCACAACATTGTAGTCGATGAAATCTGCTGTAAACTTAGTCAACTAAAATATGAAGTGTAAAGTGTAAGCCATTTTTATGTTTACTTGAATTTCTGAAGTCATGTTTTACTCTTGGATAAACTGAAACATCTAATAATCCCTTATTGAATGCTGGTAAAGTTTTAATGTATAAATGAAGAGAAACAAATGTTCCCTTTGTGTAAAATCTTTTTATTGAGAAAAGACCCAAAAATTTGATTTTGATGAACTTATAGACTCCGTGATGATTTGGTTATTAAACCAAATATATATACATACAGTTCTTATTGTTTAATAAGATTATATCATGTCATTTACTTATTTTTGTTGGTAATTTTCAATAAAAATACTTAGTTAAAGTATGTTTTAGTCTCCTGAGTTTGATTAAGTGTTGTTATCCGTTATTTATATTTTTTCCTTCTCAGTTTAGCATCTTCTGGGATACAATTTACCTGTAAATTATCTTATGTTGGCTTCAGGTTTATGTTTAAAAAGTAATTTTTGAGTTATCGTGCTACACTTTAGTCGATGAAATCTGTAAATTAAATTGACCAAAATATGAAGTGTGAAGTGTAAGGCCTTTTTCATATTTCCTTGAATTTCTGAAGTCATGTTTTACTCTTGGATAAAATCAAACATCTACTAACCCTTTATTGAATGTTAGTAAAGCCTGAATGTCTAAATGAACAGAAACAAATGTTCTTTTGTGTGAAATGCAGTCACCTTTATTTATTCTACCTGGCAGAGCATCTCAGTTACAATACCAGAACTGACAACAAACAGTGAACCTGCTCTACATGAATATATCAATTCATAAAGAGAGCAGCTCTGATTGGATCGCTCCACAACTTATCCCACCACCACCAAGCTAAGGCAGCTGTGATTGGATGTCCCTCTGAACACATCCAACCTTTAACACAACCAAAGTAGCTGTGATTGGATAGATTCATCACTTGTCTCTACTTCCTACATGACCATATTAAATTTGATTGGATTAAGTCTGTCAGACATTTTGGTCTAGTTTTTATTTGTTGATGAAAATGTCTGTTAATTTATTTTTTGTCCATGTGCACTTGTTTTAATGGTCACTGTCTCGTTTTCATCAGGGGAAAAAAGTTTGATAAAAACTATGATGAAGATAATTTAGGTTATAAACAGATGCAAAGAAAGAAAAACAGCAATTACTTGTTTATTACAGGACACTTTTGAGTGATAAAGTAGATTTTTAAGTAATGAAGAAGCAAACCATAATGGTTCATTTGTATGTTCTGTCAAATTTACTGCCAACATATTGGATAGATATCGTTAGTTAGTAGGGAAGTGAATTCAAAAACCATCCCAGTTGCGAATCAGTAACAACTTGGTCAAGAAACTGATGCCATTGGCCTTTTGATTAAAAATTCCGACCACTCTGTTCTACATGTCTTACAAATCATTAACTTCATGCTCATATCAGAGGCAGTCAGCAGGGATAACAAATAAGTCAAAAATAATGGCAGACAGGGCCAAAAGTTGGTAGAAATTGTGGCTTAATTTTTAATAAAAAAGACACTTGGATATTAGGGATGGGATGATACACTTAAACTCACGATACGCTGCACCTCGATAAGCCCGGGTCACGATACATCACAATGCCATCTCAAAAAAGTAAAAAAGAAAAAATATTACAGTTTTATTACAACTTATTCATTTTTGTTTGAGTTCCACACAGGAAAACACAAGGCCTAACAGGCCAAACACAAACAATAACACTCTCTCTAACACTAGAGAGGTTAGAGAGAGTGTATGCTAACGAGCGGTAGGCTTGTTTTCGCCATCTTTGTCTTTTTTAATGAGAAAGCCAAAATACTGCCAGACAGATGACTTGTATCCAGGCCAAGCGTCCTCAATTTCGACCTCAATCGACTCCATCATTCGGCTTTTTGGAGGCAAGGTAGTTGGTGCTAATGTTTGTTGTCGTCACTTCTGGTCACATGCGCTATTACCGGACGTGAGGTCTTTATTTCGTGATCTATTTTTTTCAAACTCGATGCGCTTCGTCACGTTCTGTATCGCGATATATTTCATCCCATCCCTATTGGAAATCAGTAGCTGTGATTGGATAGATTCCTAACTTGTCTCTACTTCCTACATGACCAAATTAGGTCTGATTGGATTAAGTCTGTCAGACATTTTAGTCTAGTTTTTACTTGTTGATGAAAATGTCAGTTAGTTTAGTTTGAGTTTTTGTCCATGTGCACTTGTTTTTATTAGTTACTGTCTAGTTTTCATCAGGGGAAAAAAGGTTGTTGACAAAAATAATCAGTCAACAAACTTAACACTGCAGCACAGAGCCTTTTAAAAACACTGAGATGTTCCCACAGTGGACGGCGAGGAGCGAGAAAAAAAAAGAAGCTGTTAAATCCACCCAAACAGAGCGGCTGTTTGGACTCGGAGAGTTTCACTGCTCTCACCATGAAATCTCCAATACAGTGCTGTCAGCTGGCAGGCTTCGCACATCCACACACACACACACAACACAACACTCACTTTAATCCTAAATTTGGTTGGCAGCCACCAACAGGCTCGTGTAGATCCAGCTGAATATCAAAACATATTCGGAAGGGATTTTTAGGACAGGAATTAGCAGCCCGGTAACGAAAAGAGCTGAAAGATGAAAAACTGCAACCTCAAAACAAAAGTGATCACTAAAACACTGGTAAGAGGACAGAAGTGGCTCTTTTTAATCGATTTGTTTCATATTTGCTGCAGATTTATAATCAATCTGGTGGCAAAAAAGACAAGAGAAGGACAGAGCTAGGCCTGTCACAATAATCAATAAATCAATTAACCGTACGATAAATAAAAACGTCCTCTGTAAGTTTGCCAGCCTCAATAAATTGACACGTGCATGCATGTTTGTTTTCCTCCTCTCTTTCTACCAAACAGGCTGGATGACAAGATGGCTCACTCTGTGCAACTTTCTCAACACCGGGGTGCGTTGGTTCGAGAGCAAATTTAGCAGATTCATAGCGGAGTGAGCATCTGTCATTCATTCAATCGTTGTGGGGGAGGCGGGGCAGTTTGCAAGGAAACACACAGAGCTGTGTGAGCGTCCCGAGGAGTAACAAGGAAACAAACGCTAACATGAATGATGGCATGAAAGCTACGGTTCCTAAGCCGAATGCCACAGCCCCAGTGTGGGAATATTTTGGTTGTAAACAGAAAGAACAAGGTGTGAGCTCATGAACACAGACGAAGAAGGGAGGTGCAGTGGAGCCTTCGTCCTGACAGTCAGTGCTTTCTGAGGCGTTTGGTGAGCAAAGTAAAGATAAATACTCGCTACATTGCAAAAGAACTGCAACCCTTGAATACCATTGAAAACCAAGCATTTCAGGAAATGTTATCAACATTTGACCGAAAGTACGAATTGACTGGGAGAACATACATGTCACAAACAATTCCAGAACTGCATAAACTCCATTATATTCATTGTTTTTACTGTTGTGTGTGTTTTAGAGTTTTTTTTCTTAACAGAGACAGGGTCTATTTTTTTTATTGTTTTTGATTAGTATTATGATTTTTAGTTACATGCAATTTCTTCACAAAAGAGTCCATTTCATTTCCATTGTGTCTTTTTTTCTCTTTTTTTTGTTTATTTTTATAAAAATCTCTTGACCTTCCAATTACAGTTAAATACTTTTAAGAAATTAAAGTTTATTGCTTTTGATACGGAGTACTCACTTTATTATGAGATATTTTATAATTACATTAATGAAAAATTATGTTTCAAAATAATATTAAAAATAATATTGTGTAATCAGCAATAACTTTTTGGACAATTATCGTCCAGCAAAATATGTTATCGTGACAGGCCTAGACAGAGCAAAAAAGACCAAATAATTATTTCCTACATTTCTGAGTTAAATGGATGTACACAGTGCATATCTTCATATTTCTTTCCTACAAAGAAATACTAACAAGTGGTCACCATATTATATCCTAAATATATAAAACACAGCCACAAGAGGAGAAGGCTAAGACAACCAGTACTGGGTTATAATTATTTTGACTGATCTAAAGTCTGGTGTCTAGTCCTTAAAACACTCTGCCTAAACTGTATCAAAACATTTGGATTAATCTTCTTATTTTTCTGTATGTGCAGATGTCAGCATGTATGTATGATGACACAGCAGAATAACATGTGAAACTGATATTTGTAACCCCACGTCCATTCACTGGTGGTCACTGTTTGAATAAAGGGCAGATATCGACTGATACAGATGTTTAAATGATGCTGATGTGACATTGTCAAACCCTAAACATACTCAGAAATATACTGATTAAACTCCAAAACTTAACGCTTCACCAAGCCCCACTTCTCAGGCTCTTTAATTAGCTGTTACTGCATGAATCCCACTGCCAAAACAAGACAAAAATATGAGGAAAAGTTATTTTTCAGCTTCACAAAACACAATGAAGAAGAAAAAAAACTCTAAACTAATGAGTCAACGCAGACCCCCGTGAAGACAAAGAGAAAGGCTGACAGGAAACATCACGTCATCAGTTATTTACAGCATCTGACTCGGGGGAAAGTTACTTCGAGGTCGTTCACCAAGAGACACTTTTGCTTCTTAGAATAGAGCGTGAGGCACTAAATGTGGAAAAGAGCACTGATCCACGAGTAAATACATTATGCAACGAGTTCATTAAACTTTAAGGTTGTTTAAAAAATTCATTTCCGCGGTCAGGAGCGAAAGTAACAGTTTAGGTCTGAGCCGCGGTCTGCAGGGTTTATGGTTTGCACGGTTCAGTTACAGCAGTGACATTTGACGCCGGGTTGTGGGTTTAAATCCCACCTCAGTCATCCATAAAGCAAAACAAAAACATTCAGAGACACTCTGGGTGAAGTGTCAGCTCTGTGGCGTATAAATATCCGTCAGACTGATCCACGACTTCGCAGAAGAATCCCTCGCACTTTGAGTTTGGTTTTCTTTGCGACAGCTGGGCAAGGAAGCCAGACAAATACCCAGCATGCCTTGGTTTAAGCAGCATGAGCCTGGGCGGGCTGTGTGTCTTGTTCTAAAATACTTTAAAGCCAAGATAAGACCTTACTTTGCCTCTCCGAAACCAGCTAACAGCCCTAATTGAGAGGTTTCCAGTCCACGTGGCAAATCTTAGTTCCACTTTCTTGCTTTCACTTAAAGGGATAAACCAACATTTTTTTTTGTTTTCATGTCCTGCCTCACTCTCAAGTCCATGACAAGGAGAAAGACAAACTTTATTTTGACCACGCATGCAGAAACAAGGAAGAGATGGGCAGAGCTCGCCCACTGCTAATTAGCTTAGCTCAAACACTGGAAGTCAATGGGTAGTGTTAGCCTGCCTCTGCCCACAGTCATCAGATAAACTTTAAAAGGAGCTATTCATAGATCAGCAAGAAATAACACCAAGCACACAGGACTGTTTGAAGCTGCTGAAGAGTTAATCTGATATTGATACGAATTTCTTCATAAAATCAAACCTCAAAATCTTAAATTACGAAGCACCGATCATGCTTGTAGTTCAACAAAAACCCAAAGGAGTCAAAGGACAATGGGTAGTTTGGCAATAAAAAATACTGAACAAGGTTAGTCCACAGATCAAGCACAAAATTGGTACAACAATCAAACTGATATGACTTCCATTTGGCCAATGGTTGAGGCTAGTTTTGATCAAATAAAGGTTTCAACCCAATTGTGAATAACGTTAAAAATAAACGAAAGAAACAACAGCTTAATGATGTAAAGTCTAGTTGCAGTCAGCAATTATCAAGTGCTTTGTGTTTTTTTTTTTTGTATTGTTGCATTTGTTTGATATGTTCTGTCTGTAATTATTGATTCTGTTATACTTTTATATTTATTTACAGTATTAATTGTTCTTTTTTATAATGCAGTAGTGTGCATCAACATTATCTTGCTTCATACTGTCCTGCATTAATAAAAACAAATTAAAAAAAATGTTGGACTTTATGTTTTACATTGTGTCTGTGAGACAGCAGCAGATAAAAACATTAGGGTTTCCACTCTTTTCTAAAAAAAAAAAAACACACATTTTCAGGGACTAAAGGGCTAAAAAGTTGATGACTAATACCTCTAGCTAGCTCCACTGTTGCATATTGAACCTAAAATGTATTTATTTCTATATCTCGGGTATGAACATTGTCTGCAAGCTACCTTTTCAGGCTGACTTTTATGTAGTGTCTTAATATTGAAAATTTATGGTTTTATATCTTTAACTTTATTTACTCTGCTTTTTAATAATGTATTTTGAGGATTTACTGTTTGAGTAGCCATCATTTTATTTTGCTTTTTTTCACTGTTTCTTTGTCACCATTGGTTCTGAGATTTATATTTTACTCCTTAACCTCGACAGTCCCAGCCCCTTTGTTAGCCATCTGCATGAAAAAGAGTGTATCTCTTCAACCGCAAGGTCTACTTGAATTAATTTGGTGTCATAATAAAAGTAACACTTGAGAGATTTGTTCAGAGGTGGAATTATCAGTAAATGTGTTACTGGGACAGAGTAAATGAAGATAGAAGCCAGAATAATTTAAAAGTTTCATCCTTGCCTAAAAAAACAAGATTTTATTGTGAATATCTGGTTGTAAAACTCTAAAAATGAATAACAAAATGTGTTTACATCATCTCTGCAAAGGACTATTGTTATCAAATGATGCAGAGCAAAATTAGAGAGGTTTTAAAACAATATGGTCAGGCGAGGACTTTGAGAAACAGCTCCCTTTTTCTTACTTTTTTGTTGAAGAGCGTGCAAGCATTCCTGAAATCAGGTACTTTGGGGCTGCAGAGGTTAATTTGCATTTCTGTCTCTGTTAGCAACATAACTCAAAAAAGTTATGGATGTTTTTCCATGAAATTTCAGGAAATATCCAGATTGGGACAAGGAACAAATGATTAGATTTTGGGAGTGATCCGGATCACCATCTGCAGCCTGGAATTTTTTTAAGGATTCTTTAATTACGAGATAGGACCATTTTTGGAATTTGAAAAGAAATACAGGACAAGTTTCCAACAGGTTTTACAAGATCTCAAAGACTGATCTGGATCCTGCAAAATTCCGGATTCTCTGATCCAGAGCAAGAAAAGTTTATTCTTGGATTCTCGTCATAGTAAGGGAACAATTACAGGCATAGACTTACAACAAATGCCAAAATATAGCCAAGATACTGTGGAATCTACAGTGTTCAATCTGATTTGTTGTATCTTCAAAAACTTCGGAGCTAGATCCAGAAGAAAAAAAAAGCCATGACGAAAAATGTGATTTTCGTGAAAAACTACTGAAACAAAATATATATTATTTGGTATGTTTTCATGGTCAAGGAATCTAAATATTTAGATGGAATAAAGGTAGGACCTATATTTATGGTGAAAATCACAATATGGGCTGTGGCGCTGGAGGAGGTCTGCGCTCTCGAGTGCTTTTCTAGTTTTCTATATGTTTTCCATGACTTTAAAGTTGGTCAATCGTTTCCCAGGGTGCATTAACATCCTTCAGACCACCTCTCTGGACTCTTTATTCTCTCCTGTATGTTTCCTGTCAGGCTGCTGATGACCAGAGCACTACAGAGGAAATCACACCAGGATATAAGATAACACTCATCTGTTCATCTGATAAAAAAATATCTCACTCATCTATTTCCCCTGGAGGCTAAATCAACTCACAATACCTCTGATAAATCTGCAGATGGGCTGTGGGATTGGCAGTCACCTGGAATTACACAGCTGGTTTTGCATTTCTGCTTTTTTATATCCAGGAAGCTTCTCATTTAAAATTCAATTCTTTGTTTACTCTGTTAAAAGTGACGCCTACCTGTGTAAATCTCTCTCAATCTCTCCTCTGATCTGGGTAATCTTTTATCATCTTATTTTGTAATCTCTCCAACTGCGCTCTGGCTACACACCAAATGCCGTCCCCACACAGCTTATTGGATTGAAATTGACTTTTATGGAGTGCTGAACTGCTGCGGGCAGACAAACCAGACAAAACAAGTTTGACGGGTGACATCACACAACCTGCTGCCTCCTCCCACCTCGAATCAACTCCTCCCCCGTTTTCTGCTTCATTCTCCCACTCATTCAATTACTTCTCTGGAAAGACATGAGAGGCTTTTTTCACACCAGATAACCGCGAAGCTTCTGCAAGTCAAAACAAACCAGAGGAAGGAAAACACCAGGGGAGAGCTCGGCTCAGCAGAGCGAGGGGGGAGCGCCTGACTCACCTGTGCGCTCGATGTAGTCCACACACTTCTCAATGAAGAGCGGGATCGGCCGATCCGGGGTCACCAAGTTCTGCAGGGGGACGCCGAAATAGTTGCTCTCCCAGGTTCTTCGAGTGGGGGGGTACAGAGGCTTGGGTGGTTTGGAGGAAGATCTCGGCTGTGAGGGGGAGACAAGACGAGAGGGTCAGAAACATTCACACTTTCAGAAAAACACTGGTGAGCTGCTGATGTGAACACACACACACATCCTATAATAACTCTGAAATCTACCTGCTGAACCCAAGGTGTCCCCTCCCCCAATCCTCAACTCATGGCCCTTTTCCACTAGCACGCCTTGGCCCCACTCTACTCAGCCCTACTCGATTTGCAGCGTGTTTCCACTAGCCTGATACCTCCTAAAACAAGTTAGTTTTAGTACCTACTCCGCTCTGGGTCCAAGCCAGCTGAGTCCATACTAAAAGATGACGTCACCGACTGCCGGCTACTGATTGGTCAGACAATGTCGCCATTGTTCGACCTAGCATGCTAGTGGTAGCGACCATTAGCTTACCCTCATACTCTTTTCTTTGCAGCTTGATTGCTCTTGTCCTCGGCTTCATTCTGTTATATTAATAATAGTGCTGTCAGACAATTAAAAAACTTAATCTAATTAATTACAGGATTCATAATTAATTAATTTGAATGAATTGCATTTTAATCTCATGTCTGCTTTAGGTACCCAAATAAAGAATTTGAATTCTAGGATATTATAAAATGATTAATCAAATGAATACACTAAGAAGTGAAGATTTGTAAATCCACATTTTTATTGGTGACTAAATAAAACCAAAGTCAGGGCAACTTGTCCAGAAAATTCTAAGCTCAATCAGGCAACTCAAATTACACTTTAAGTGTGTTTCATAAATCAAATTCAAAATAAGAAAAAGGTCGAGGACATCCAGCAAACCAATTAGGCCTGTTGCATTATTAAAGAATGTAGTAAATATAGATAAATTCAAAAATAAAATAAGACTAAGTCTTAAATATGCCATTCCTGTTGTCACCTGGGCTTTGTTTGGTTTGACTAGAGACGCATGTGTGAAGTGACAAGTGCCACTGCCATGTACCGGTCCTCCAGCTGGACAATATTATAATGTTTGTGTGCTATGATTAATCTGTGATTAATTTTTATAACACATTAACTTGCAGTGTAATAAATTAATCTAATTAATGCACTAAAGTGACAGCCCTAAATAATAATAACTTAAATTTATATAGCGCCTTTCAAGGAACCCAAGGTCGTTGTATAGCTTCCAAAACTCTCCTGTGCTTCTCAAGGGGTATTTCTTCTTGCCACCTGCAGCCTTCTTGTGTCGCACTCAAAATGACGTCACCGCAGAGCTGCTCTGTGGACACTGCACCCCGTTGGGCAGGCGACAGGGACTAATGGAAAAGCAGCACAAGGCGAGTAGAGTAGAGTTGGGTAGAGTCGAGTAGAGTAGAGAAGGGCTAATGGAAAAAGGCTATAACTACCATGCAAACTGCAGGGAAACTTCCCGCTGTGAGGGTCAAGTGTTGACAAGAAGGTCAAGGAATTACCTTGGTAGATTACCCTGGAATTTTCCAGGAAATACCAGTTTTTTAAGCCTTCTGCTTGAAAATGACACTCATAAAGAAAAGTGTGTCTTTGCAACCACAAGGTCTATTTGAATTATTTGGTGTCATAATAAAAGTAGCACTTGAGAGATTTGATGAAGACAGAGGTCAGAATAATGAGAAAATTTCATCCTCACCTAAAAAAAAACATTTTTTAATTGTAAATATCTCTTGGAAATGATGCCGGAGTGGCTGTAAAACTCTAAAAATGGATAATAAAATATGCTTACATCATCTCTGCAAATGATTATTGTTATAAAGTGATGCAGATTAAAATTAGAGAGGTTTTATAACAATATGGTCAGGCGAGTATTTTGAAAAACAGTTCACTTTTTGTTACTTTTTTGTTGCAGAGCATGTAAGCATACCCAAAACAGGATAATTTGGGGCTGTAGAGGTTAACTTTCATTGTTTTATCTCCTCATATTTTCTGGCTTTTCTGCATTAGTTACCAAGTACACTTTGACTTCATTTCCTATGTTTTATTTTGCTTACTAACAAGGTAGAAGGGAGGTAAATAATTTTCCTGGACATTTTGTTATTGTGAAAATCTCTCTGAAATGCTGCTGGAGTGGCTGTAAAACTCTAAAAATGTATAATAAAATATTTTTACATCATCACTGCAAAGGACTATTGTTATAAAGTGATGCAGAGCAAAATTAGAGAGGTCATATAACAATATGGTCAGCATTTATTTTGTCAAATAAAAGCCAAATTTAATAAATGAAGTGTTTAAAACGTATATGTAGCGCTTCCTCCACGAAATAAACTCTTATGGATTGTTGTTCTGACATTTTTTATTACTCAAAAATGCCTTTAAAGAAGCTCAAAACTGTAATATTTTATAATGTGACACCTCGATAGAGGCCTAAGAAATATAAAGGGCTATATCTTGAACTGTTTCTTGAGTTTTGGTCATAGACGTATTTGGTTCAGTCTCAACTTTCCGCAGATGTCTCGTTTGAGTGTCCAGCTTGCTGTATGTCGGAGCTACAGGTGAAAATGTGTTGAATGCGATGCCGAGTTTCACCAGGTGGTGCCCTACAGAATTTGATTTTTTTTTTACTTTTGTTGCTTGGTGTTTTAATTGTGTTTGTTGTATGTGATAATGGCTTATATTTTCCTGTGGCTGAGTGTGTCCTGTTTAATTTGATGCACTGTATGACTATATTTCTACATGAACAGTTCACTTTCTCTTAAGTTCTGTTAGAAAGCGTGCAAGCATTAGGACAAGGAAGAGTTTAGAGAACATGAAGGAGGAAGGGAGAGATGAGGGAACAGAAAGTGGAAAATGTGGAAGTTGACAATAAAAGAAGAAATTACAAGGTATAGGGAAGTAGATTGGAGGAATGACAAGAAGGAAGATACCACTTATGCTATACATAAATATTAATGCCGAACTACAATTGCTTCGCCTCCACAGAAGTTCTACCTGCAGTTATTGTGAAAACTAGCTCAAGAACAAGTAATGGTCATCTCAGTCCTATTCTGTTCACCAGCCATGACCAACACAGCCTGAACATGGCATCAAAATCTGTGGAGAACTTGTTTAGTTACAGGCTTAAATGTGGAAGACTGGAATGTTATCAAGACCTTAATAAATTCTGGATCTGCATCAGAATTTGGATCACCACCAAAATCAATTCCTTTCTTGTCCTGGTTTAGTTGGGTAAAAGCTGAGCTTGGTTACCTACAGTCCTACTCATCATTATTGGCACCCATGAAGTTTAAGTACACATTGTGACAGTACAGTTTCTTTACAAACCTCTCTAAAGTTGCTCTGCATCACTTTATCAGACTCAAACTTGGCAGAAGTAATGTTCACATCTCAAGGTTTGTAAATTATACTTCATTAGCTACTATGATCATGCAGTCATTTTAGATTAGGCAGTTTTGATGGAAACCACTTGAAGCCTACAAGGAAAAGAACACACTACCAACAATTAAGCATGGTGGAGGTTCCATAATGGTTTGGGGCTGCTTTGCTGCTTTAGGTACTGGAGGCCTTGACCGTATCACAGGAATCATGAAATCAGAGAATCATCAAGAAATTTTAGAGCCAAATGTCCTACCCAGCGTAAGAACACTTAGTTTGAGTCAAAGATCCAGGGCCCTCCAGCAAGACAAAGACCCAAAGCACACATCCAAAAGCACGCAGGAATGGTTGAAAAGGAAAAATAGACTGTTTTAAAATGGCCAACAATGAGTCCTGATCTCAATCCCATTGAAAATCTTTGGTATGGCTGAAATCTGCCATTGGGGAAAAGAAACCTGCAAATGTTCAAGAGCTTGAACTATTTGCATAGGAAGAGTGAAAGAAAATACCAGCTGAGAAGAGCAAGAAGCTTATAGATGGCTACAAGAAACATTTGGAGGCTGTCATCAGTGCCAAAGGCTGTGCAACAAAATACTGAAGAGGGGTGCCATTATTGCTGCACATGCTTTTTTTTCAGTTCCCTCTTTGAAATTACAATATGTAACTTGTAAAAACAGTTTTTTTGTTAAAGTATTTTGGACCTTCAATTAAAAGATCCTTATGACATAAATTTGGTACATTTCAATTTATTTCTGAAGATATTGTTAAAGTAATGAATAATGAAGGGGTCCAATAATACTGAGCAGGACTGTACAACTGGTTGAACTGCATCACAGTTTCCAAAATTATAGGATTGTGTAAGGGACAGCAGCTTTGGTTCAGTTTTTGGGTTTCCTAAAATCTCAATGCTGAATTAGAAGAGAACAAAACTCTGCCAAGGCATTTCAAACATGGTTGAGCAAGTTATTTGTGAAAAATGTGGAGACTGTCCAAATTCAAACTGTTAACAAATCCTTAAAAAAATCCTGCTTTAGTTACACCAGGAACACTGTGTGTTGCTTCTTCTGGTACAGGATATCCACCAGTTTGTTGGATTTTTTTTTTTTTTGACTATCTCCGTCTCAGTAACAATTTTACGACTGAATGATTTATCTTAGCTGCCAACATCGAGGCACCAGAGAAGACTTCTTCTTGCAGGCTTTACTGCAGCCAAGATATTAGAAGCCGTGAGGTGGAAACATCCTGATAAGCTCTTAGTGATAAACTGGATTCTCGCGTTTTTTGATATAATTTACTTGTAGCCAGGGCTCAGCAGTGCGAGGAGGTACTCGCATTTGCTACTAAAAATATTACAGTGCGAGTTGTGATTTGCATTTGGTAGCACCCGTGCGACTAAGAAAAAATGACCGTTCAAAACATGTTTTATGTTGTGTTGAATACGTTGGAAGTTGTGGCCGGTGGTATTCCTGAACGCAGCCTCAGATGGAAACATGTTCAGCTTTGAAACGTTTGTTTTATTGACCTAACTGCGCCACTAGCTAGCCTTCGGTACACCCGACATGCCTGCACCGCCCTGTGCGAGGTACAGACGAACATAAGCAGGCGCTCCCAAAGCCTCATCTCGACCAATCACTGCGCATCAGTGGGACTGGTTGCCGGGCAACATACACTGACAGAACAGCGAGCAACATTTTTAACTATTTTAGAAGAAAGATCAAACGAGCAATAACCAAATAACTATGAAGCCTTTCAGTTTTTATTTTAAAAGACCAACAAAACCAGAACATGTGGACTCTGAAATGAGGCAAGAGGACAAAATGGAGCAAGGAGGCGAAACTGACGGCGAGGAAGAGTCAGTGTTAGCTTCAGACGCTGTGTCTCAAGACGCCGGAGAGACAGTTAATGGCACCGCTGCCGTTCCCAGTCATAAGAGGTACAAGTTTGTTTCCTCGTTGACCGGATATCTTTGTATTAAAGAAAAACATACTACTTGGTAACTTTTCATCGTGCTACTATAAATAGTGTGCTACTAGATTTTTCAACTTGGTAGCACCTGTGCTACTTGGGAACATGCTAAGCGTCAAGCCCTACTTGTAGCTGTCCAACGCTCATGTGATTGGGATTAAAGAAGTCAAAGATTGATATATCGGTGCTGGTGCCAAGAAAATTAAAGGAGTGGGTCTAGCCATTAAGCCTGCTTTTATGTTATGTTGTTGTGTTTTGGTGTGGTGGGAGGGATTTGTTTTTTGGTTTTTTTTTTTCATTATTTATTTTTATTTTTACTGTATATCATCTATTTTTTTCCTTTTGTTTTGTCTATTGCTGTGTGCATACTGGTCTTCTTTGTATGATTTAAAATTGAACACAAATTTGATCACAAAAAAGAAAATCCTGGTTCAGGTTGGGAGCACCATGAACATCTAATCAGTTATCTCTATTGGCCATGACTAACAATCCCTGAAAATTTCTTCCAAATCTTTTCATTAGTTTGGAGTTATCCTGTTCACAAACAAATGCCAACAAAACCATGACCACCTTGGTGACAGTATTAATCACATATTTAGTAATAGACCTTGATGCAGGTATGAACGCACCTTAATGTGGATTGATGGCCTGGGAACCAGTTTAGTTTCAAAATTAAGGATTTGATAAAAGGTTGTGCATTTCCACCAAGTGGTCCAGTATGGATTGGCACCGTTTGGCTCAGACTGGATCGGTAAAGCCTGATCCTGTTTGCATTTCCACAGCCAACTGAACCCTACTTGGTAGGCGGCGTATAAGCCGGATGCCGATAGCATGTCATAGCAGCGCGACACAGTGTACCCAGCTATTAAATACAACAAAGAAGAAAATGCGACACAGTAAACAAAGAGCAACGATGGAAGACATCGAGCAATTCTTCTTTTTTGTGATCAGCATGTGGCTTTTTGTTACAACCAAGCTTTGTTTCAGAGAAGGCTGCGTGCCGCGAGAGTTATCTGCACCAAGACGAGTGGAGATTTAAACATGGTGGAGTTATGTGTTGTTCTGCTGTCGCACGGGAAGTGACGTCTCCTTCAACCAATCAACAGACTGCAGTGTTTCTAGCTCCACCCTCTGGGGTCAGATCGGTATGCTTGGCATCCCAACAGAAGGGTCCCAAAAAGTAGAACAGTACAGTTCGCTTATAAGGAGTCCTGTCCCGGTTTAAGGCTATGGAAACGCCACAAAAAGCGAGCCGTACCGAGACGAACCGAACTGAACCCTCTGGTGGAAACGGGGCTTTTCATTTTCACTTCTCGGTTTCTTAACAGGTGCATAATAAAAATTTAAAAAAAACCTAGGGGAGAATTGTAAATGACCTTTTACTTTTTTTTAACGGTTCTTTTATTTTGAGGCTGATTTTCTTGGATTTCTGATCATTTCTATATTACTTTGGTAACATGATGCTTTTATTTTGAAAAGTAACAAACAGAAATTAAAGTGAAAAGGTGATAAAAAAAAAAAATGCTGCATAAAATATGAGTCATTCAACCATAAATAACACTGATCTTTCCTGTTAAGCACCCTTCTGTTTGGGGAACAGGGTTTGCATCAAATCTTTTCTACAGTTTCAACATTATGAAACCACTTTAAGTGCTGAATTGTTGTTTTGTTAAACTTTAGCATGTGTGTAAGCTAGGAAGATTCTGCATTTCTCATCACTATAACGGTCTGGTTAGTGTGTATTGTATCATATTTGTAATTTCTTTATTTCTTTTTGCAAAAATTGAGAAGTAAATGGTGATTTCTTCACAGTACTCTTATTTTTTTTAATTCCTGTTTTATGGGTTTTATGAGCTTGAAGCCCAAATTATGCAAAAATAAACAAATCATTTAAATTGTGGGCCCTGAATCTATAATCTGTGATAGTTTAAGTAGCGTTTAAATAAGTAACTTTTAACTAAAGCCCTGTCAACTCACTATGTAGCTACTCAGCATGGATGTAAATAAAAGTTAAGGAAGTATAAACAAGGTCAAAGACAGAGGAGAGAGTTGATGTGATAGAATAAAGGGGCTGTTTCAAAGGGAAAACAAAGAAGAAGGGTTGAACCAGAGTTTAAAAATGTATAAAAGTAAAGAGAATAAAGGCACAATAGAGAGCAGGAATAAAGGAGGAGGAAGGGTGAACAGGAAGCAAAGAGCATATCAGAGAAGAAGACAAGGAGGAGGAGGAGGAGGAGGTCAATCGGGAAATAGATCAGACGGAGCATTAGTGGGATGAAGGGAGAGGGGAGGAAAGTCCGTGAGGAGGAGGACGACAACAACAGTTACACAAGACAGAAGCTGCTGAAGTGGCTCTGATTTCCCACACTCCTTTGCTCTTTAAAGTGTTGTCATGCCTAGGGTGCTTCATGCTCTTCTCTAATTGGACGGGACAGCTTCCATTTTACACCTTGTGGTTCACCTTTCGCTCCCCTCTCTGATAATCAAAGAGGCTTCGATTGATCCAACAATGGCCTGCATTCATGACGCCCATGTAGCTCTGGAGGCTCATTTGCACGCCGCTATCTGATGCGTGCCAAAGTGCCAGCTTGCATAAATATGTTCATGTATACTGAGCTATAAAGCAGAGCCATAATTCAGTTTTATCTTGTTTTAACATGCGAGGTATCTTAAAACTTCTGATGAGGTTCAAAGGAAATATCTTCAATGCTCCGTTTTCAGCAGCTAGCACCAACTTTAAAACCTAAAAATAGCTCTGTGAGACATTTATGGGACATTTTTCTAAATATCTTTGATGTGAAAGTGCCTGTGAGTGGATATGTGTGCAAGCTGTGACTGCTAATGTATACTTCAACCACAAGCCTTCTGATTTATGCTCACCAGCCCTTTCATATATTTATTTTAGTCTACAGAGAAGCTTCATTTCACCATGAAATACTTCTCTTGGTTTATAAAGGTGGAGGAAGACTTGCTCATTCTTCCTAATCCAGGCAAGAAGTTGTCTCATGCCGTGAAAAATGATCCGACTTTCATGGACACAGCATTGCTCAACCTTTTAATGTTGTTAGATGGACTCAAACTGAAGGACAAAAAGTGTCATAATGAACACATTTGTCGAATATTTCAGAGAATAAATCATAAGGACCTGGTTTTACCACACAAGTATTGTATCTCCAATAAAATCAAAGAAGTTCACTTTTAAATTTTACATAAAATTTACCCCTTTAGCTGATTTAGCGCCAAATTTACAGAAATAGAAGATGTATGTTCTTCTTTTAACCAATTTATTTTTTGATTGTGGAATCACAAAAGCTTTCTGGTCAGCTCTTAAAGGATAAGTTGGGTTTCTACAGCTTTCACATTGTTTATAGAATGAAGTAGAACAATATACTCACCCAGAAGGCTTTCCTGATCCAAACAGTGCTTCAGGAGATATTTAGATCCAAAATCGAGCAGTGGACATCCGTATAATGGTAGCACACGGGGCATGTACAGCGTCGCTCCAAAAACTGCATTAATTGTCGAAAAACTCATTAGTTTCACCAATATTTCATCATGGTCCACTCACGTTACTCTTCCATTACAGTCTGTGTCGCTCCACCCATGTTTTTGTGACTGTGCTGACCTCTGAACTGAAGACTTTGTTTACGTTTGCCTCCGCGCATGTGCAGTAAGGCTCATTGTTTCAGGGGAAGACCATCGGCTACACAACGACTTTATTCTTCCAGTTTTGTGCAAAATGGACGAATATCTATCGGATGAAGATGTTGTGGACTAGAACTTTGAATATGTTGGGTGTCCTTACAGTTTCGAGCCAGAGTTTACAGATGAGCTCATAGAAAGGAGGACGCGGAGACAAAGAGAAGAACAACTGGCCAGAGAGCAGTCTTCAGTTCAGAGGTCAGCACAGCAACAAAACATGTCTGGAGCGACACAGACTGTCGTGGAGGAGTAGCCAGAGTGGACCATGATGAAATATTGGTGAAACTAATGAGTTTTTCGACCATTAATGCAGTTTTAGGAGCGGCGCTATACATGCCCCGTGTGCTACCATTATATGGATGTCCGCTGCTCGATTTTGGATCTAAATATCTCCTGAAGCACTGTTTGGATCAGGAAAGCCTTCTGGGTGAGTATATTGTTCTACTTCATTCTATAAACAATGTGAAAGCTGTAGAAACCCAACTTATCCTTTAATCTCCATTTTTTCAACCCAGCCTCCAATACTCCTTTACATTCAGAGATATCATCTGCCACTGCAATAACAAAAATAATTAAGACCTTACTTTAAGCCCCAACTTTAAAACCTTCCTCTTAAAATTTGAATACACTCTGTTTCACCCCCCTGACTATAATCTGTTGTTCATTTTATTGTCCTGACTGTACTTATGTCCCATTTGTGGAGCACCTGCTTGTTAAAACTTTACTATTCTAAAATAAAGGGAAAATAAAATTAATTCTTCCATGCATTGCTTAGAGAGTCATTACAGGCAATAACTGAGTTGTTAGGAAAAAATGATCCACATCAGAATCACAAATATATGCAACTTAGAAGGCTGACCTGATCAAACGCTGTTGAATCAGTGCTTTAAAGTGTAAATCTCAACATGCTTTCTGTCATCCTAAAGGGCCGAGACGAATTCAGACATATCCACACAAATTTGTCATAGTAAAAGCGTTTCGTCCACACAGATATGGTGTTTTGGGAGCCCAAAAAAGCGCTCCCCCCCCCCCCCACAATTTGTGTGTTTCGAAACGCCAAGGATGATTAATACTGTCACACAAAACAAAAAACGTGTATTTTAAGGAACTGATCCACCGTGAATCTTTCCTGAGTGCAGGATTTAAAATGAGAGCCCATTATGATCAATATAGATATAATTCTGAATCATCTTTATCTACAGAGCAACATCATTCTGAAAGTTCTGAGCGTGTTCTGAAATGGATCTTTAAGGAGTGTCTGCTTGTTGATTTTGATTAAATTTCAGGTGATGGTGATTTTTTACATTTTCTTTCAATGTCAGAAATGCCATAACAGATGTTTATGCTGTCATAGCACTTTTAGTTTTAGACAAAACTTTTAGATACAACTTTTCACCTCTTATAGGATACCGATATTGTAGCCTTGAGTACTGGCTGATACCGATATCGATCCAATACAATAATACAGACTTTTATTACTTATTTTGTTGTATGGACTGTTAGAAAAAGCTTGATCAGGTGAGATTACTCAAATAGAGAACAGTAGTCTTATTGTTTTTGTAGTTTATTTATGGAAGACATTCCAACTGCTGCTTGAGTACAGTTCAATTATTTGCACAGCAGTTTATTTATGCTGGAAATCCCCACTGCTGGTAGAGTGTACAGTTTAATTATTATTTGTATTTTGCTGTTTATAACCTGCGTTTTTATCTTTTTTATTGCTATCTTATCTACATGTTTTTTCTGTACTTGGTGTTACCTGCTGCTGGATCCGAGGGAACCTTTCCAAGGGATTAATAAAGTTGTTATCTATCTCTCTATCTCTCTATCTATCTAGTCAGCAATAGAAGGTATGAGAAACACTGACCCATTTTTTATTTACCAATGGGTTCAATAAATTTTAACCTTAATCACAAGAGTATAGTACATTAAATAAAATAAAGAATAAATTAGAAGACCCTGAAAAGCTCAAGAAATCCAGCAAAAACCAAAAGATATATTTCAAATTGCAAAATAACCACTGTGTTCAACTTAAACATAAGCATAATCTATAACTAAATTAAAAACAAGTTAGAATGGTGTGCTTCTACCGGAAATTTTAGATGCAAGCTGATATAATAAGATATCTGTATTTTGCTGATATCGGACCGATATGTCATATCAATATGAGATCGGGACACCCCTAGTAGTTACCAAACTATCCTGTTATTTTATTCTCTTTCTTACACATGACTTTCTGAAGACTCTAAGCATCTTGGTGACGACAATATCTTTCCTGTCTCTTGTTTTCTGTTTTTTTCGATCACATTTGAGTCATCCGAACCTCTGTTAAAGTCAAAATGCAGGACTCACCTTCTTGGGTTCCTTTGGTGTCTTGGGCGCCTTCTTCTTCTTCATCTTCTTGTCCTCCTGCTCCGGGTCGGACGTGATGGCGGGGTTATCTATCCCGCCCTTCCAGGGGTCTGCAGGGGACAGCAGGGGGTCCTCCTCGCTGCCCCGGTGAGCTCTTCCCTTTTTCTTTTTCTGCGTGGCAGGGCCGGACTCCTCGCCGTCGCTGTCGGAGTGGAATCTTCTTTGGTAGGCCTTCGTCTTGCTGAACAGGATTTTAGAGCGATGTTTGTACTTGGACGGTCGTCGCCCGGTCTGATTCTTCCTCTCGTACCCGTTCTCTTCCTCACCTCCTCCGTAAGAGCCGTGCAGCCCGCCGAAGGAGTTTCTTATTTTGATCAGACGGCTGTGTGCGTCGTCAGGCACGGCGTATATGTCGTCGTTGTGGAAGCCCCTGGATCTTAGCAAGGTGTCCACCGGGTCTGCATAGTTATCGGAGGGCTCTGCGTCCTCACTGTGGGTCATCGGGCCTCTTGGCATCCTGCGGTTGCTCCTCATACCGGCCTCGATGGTTTTGAGCAGGTTGGGGTCGAGCTTTTTCACATTGGGCTTGGGCAGCACTGGTTTGGGCCGCACAGGTGGAGGCACTTTGTGGTTGCGTTCGTGATCTCCCACGGGTGTGCTGTGAACTGGGTATTCATTGCCCTCGAGGTCGATCCTGTACTTTGCTCGCTCACTGGGCGTCGGGAGGAGCTGGACGTCGTCCCCTATTGGACTGTAAGGTGGAGGGGCCTCGTTGTCGTCGTCAGACTCGGGGTAATAGGTGTTGTACGCGGGTGAGTGGCTGTGCGGTGACGTGGGGAAGACGTCCTCGCTGGCACCGGTGGTACACTCCCGCGATGAGTTGTCGAACAGGAAGGAGCTCTCGATGCTCGGCTTTTTCTCGAGTACTTCGTTAAAGAAGGGCGTGAAGACCTCCGTCTGCCGGTGATACTGGGACAGGGAGTAGAGTGCGGTGAACTTTGCGGCGATCTCTGTGGCGATGTGCTCCCCCTCCGTCATTAACTCCTTAATGGAATCGTTCTCAAAGAAGTCAGCCTGGCTGTCCGTGATCGCCACCATCTGGACTGGGATCACATCCTGCACTTCGGCCAGGAACGCCCGCAGGGTCGCCATGGAGGCTTTGCGTTTGGCAGAGTACACCAGAATGTAGCCGTGCACCAGCTCGTCTTTGCGAACACCGATGGCGGAGTGATAAGAGAGCACAGTGACCTGGATCCTCCTCCTGCTGTCCCCGATTATCTTGTCCAGGATCAGCGTGTTGCTCTGCCCCGGCTGCCCCGCGCTGCAGCAGTGCGAGTCCAGGAAAGGCGAGAGGATGAGGTCGACGCTGAAGGGGTCCCAGCACATGGCGCACATGACTATCCTCAGGTCGGTCTCTGACATGTCCTTGATGGAGGGCAGCGGGGCTAAAACGTCAAAGTTGTGCTTCAGCCCCTCCAGCACCGCTCGGAGACCCTGCTTTATTTGAAACTCTGTGAATTTGCGAGGGAAGGCCCCCGAGGGGATGTCGACGAAGGTGCACTGCAGCTTGTTAGCCAGCTGCTGGCCCTGGTGTCTCAGGATGGGGATATTTTTGCAAACACTGTCTCTCTGATTGGCCAGGATAAGAATGAACGGCAGTGGCTGAGCAAATCTATCTCTCCTGCTCTGTGCGATCTCTGCTCTGATCCGGCCGATGCAGTCCCCGATGCAGTTCAGGGACTCGATGGAGTTAAAAACACAGAAGCAGCCGTGTGGTTTGAAAGAGTTGACCCACGTGTGGCTAAAGAGGAGTGTCGAGTTGACGTCCACAGGAAGAAGCTCCAGCTCATATATTTTACCATCCAGGGTGTACTCATCATCCGTGGACTGAGCTCTGATCTCATTGGCTAACTCCTGCGAGAGCCCCTCCCTTCCCAGGAGGCACAGGTTGATCTTATCGATGTTGGCACTGTTGTAATAGAGATTGGAGCGCCCGTGGTCGAGCTGCACCAGCCTGTTGGCTAAAACCTGCTCCACTTTCAGATCCACACAGTTCTGCCCACTCAAGCACGTCTCCTTGGTGGGGTGGTAAACAAACCCGATGTGTTTGAGGAGGAGCGACTCTCTATCCGGGGCGAGTTTTTGCAGCGCTCTGTATCTGGGCTCCTCGTTCAGCACGCTGTGAATCTCGCTCATCTTGTCGCAGCTGGGGGTGGCGTTCAGGTCCAAGTCATAGAAGAGCTCGGCATGCTCAAAAAGCATTTCCTGAAAATCCTCTTTGGCCCTTTCAACTATTTCCTGCTGGTGTCTGCAGTAAACATCCCTCCTATCTGATTCTGTGATGTACTTGTAGGCCTCGTCCTCCATGACGAAGCACATGACTTCCTCCCAAGGCTGCCCCGGGCTGATAAAATGAACCCTGTCCAGCGTCTTCTTGAACCTCTCCTTCATCTCTCCTCTCCTCTTCTCCGACAGCAGGTGCTGGACGTGGTTGTGGTAAATCCTCTCGCCGTCTGCCGTGTCCAGGAGGTCGAAGGGTATCCTGCGGTCGCTGTTGTCGATGTGGTCCGTCTCGTCCCAGGGCGTTTGCTCCAGAATCACAAACCAGTACTGGAAATCCGGCCGGTTTCTTATCACGCTCTGCGCCTCGGGCCACGACAGGGCCTCCACCTCCTCCAGGTTGTTGAGGAGGTTGTTGAGGGTTTTGGGGAGCGTGGTCAGATACTCCTCCCTCCTCCTCCGGATGTGCTCCTGCTTCAGTTGACTAATGTGCTTTGTGAACATGTTGCGAGCTTTCCTGGAGCCCTCTAAAGTGATGAACTCGTCGTATTCAGGCTGGCCTTTCATGTTGTTCACCACAGTTTTCCACGTCATGTGATAATCCCTCACCGTGTGAATCATAAGTTTCTCAAATTTGTCCGTCACTGAAGCGACGAGCTGCCGTTGGATCTTATAGGCCTCCAGGTATGGCACTGTTTTTGGCTTTCCCCTCGTTTTATCCAACTGCTGGATGAGAGCATTGAAGCAGAGCTCGGTGTTCACATTAGAGCGTGCTGACGTCTCGATTAACAACAGGTTTTTCTTGTTGGCGACAAAAGCCTGCAGGTCCCTCAGGTGCTGGTCCACGCACTCGTCACATTTTGTGGCAGCAACAACAATCGGCTTCTTCGCTTTCACTATCTGGGAGTACAGGCTGTTGATGAACTTCATTTGGTCGTCGAACTTCCTGTTGCAACCTTTGCTGACGTCGATGCAGAGCACAAAACCGTCGATGTTCAGCTTCCCGTCGGGCATCTGCTTCTGGTCGAAGTCCTGCTCCAGGCCCAGCTGATCGGTGCAGATGTACATGAGCTTCTCCGCCGATTGGAGCTTCGTCGCCGCCGCACGTTTGGTGTACGGCTGCAAATTTGTACTCCGATGTGGTAGGAACGTCTGATCATCGATGAACTCCGTCTGCTCAATGATTTGGATTTTACAGTCCAAGCCATCATCTCCTCGATGGGACACCTCCCCCCAGTACAGGAAGTGGTCATTGTTGACCACACGCCCCCCGAAGTCTATTGTGCTCAACACCGAGGTGTGCTCCGAGTAGTAGCCGTCTGCATCGGGGCGCACGTATCTGTTGCACAGGCAGGATTTGCCCACGCCGCAGTTTCCCTTCTCTTTCTCCGTCCCCGAGAGGCCGACCACACTGACAGCGAATGTCGGGGGGCGTGCATCCTTGTTTTTGGCCATTATATCCGCCCTCTCATCGCTAACTCGGTCACTTCCAGGAGAAACAATCAGGAGATCATTCCAGTTCTGCTCGTCAGTGGTGCAGAGGCACTTTCATCCTGGTACTCTCTTCTCTCTCTCTCGGCTTTTTGTTGCTCTTCCGCTTTCTATCCAGAGTCCTCTTCAAGCTGGGATAGATCAGCTGGCTCCTCCGTTTATCACCTACCTGCAAGACACAGAGATGACAGTCAGGAGTGAGGAAATAAAGGTGTGAAAAAATATCTTTCCAGCAATATATCACAATATTATGACCTCCGATATAATACTGATATTTCAAATCTTAATGTTGATTCTTTTGTACAAATAAAAACCAATATTTTATCAAACTTGGACATAAAATACAACTTAGAAATATGTTTGCACATTTTTTTTCTTGCAGTCTATTTAGTTCAGACAGTGACATGAGAAATATGTGATTTCTTTATTTTTTTTTAACTTTCTGTCGTGCTGTCAGTAACTCAAAGCAATTTGTTCCTCATGTGTTCAGTTACAGTTTGAGCTGCACTGCAGGTTAGGACGCTTTAAATACATTTTTAAAGGGAAAACAAGAATAATTTCTTTGCAATATTAGTTGAAATGACTTTGATGCACTCTGTGTTTTCAAATTAAGTGTATGCATGTAACTCTGCATTTGACATATTTCAAAAACAATAAAATGAAAAAGTTGTTTTCATATGTGATTGACATGCACCATCTCTATTTTTTTGTTAGTTAACTGTAGAATATTGCAATACGTCAAATATTGTGATATCGTGAGACTGTGACAAAACTAAAACAAAGTGCATAAACTTGTCCTCAGTATTGTAACCATAACATTATCTCTTTGTTAGAGCAGTGTTTTAAAAGGGAGGATGGAACAGGTCCAACATTTTCAGGAAACAATCTAATTGCGATTTTCCTGGCAGATATTATAATTTCATTTCGATTCACGATTTTCTTCAAATCAAACTTCAATGCAATATTCATTACACTTACAGTATAGACAAGAGTGAGGAAATCACTGATCAAAGGACATAAAACATTATTCATCATCTAATATTGATGATAAATAATATATGTTTTCATTACCATCACATCCGTAAAAGCAAATGGCCTGTAAATTTGTAGAACAGTATGTGTAAAAGTTGACAGAACAGATTCTGGGTCAGTAAGTAGCAGATTATTTAGATGTTATGATCCGAAAACGATAAATATTTCTTCCTTCATGAGCTATATTATCTGTAAAATATTAGTATTGGAAAACATAAACATTTCTGCAAATATTTTTACTGCCAAATATATATGTTGGCCTAACATATCATCATAAGACTTTAACAACTGTCTGATAATTGCTCCAAAAGATAACTATGAAACAAACATATATCAGTAGGTATGGGAATAATGCCAATTTTTGCTCTTGGTATTTTAGCCTTATAAAGTAGCATTAGCTTTGAAAATTTTCATATTTGTTTAACTTTGAAAACATAAGTTGAAAAAAAGGCATGACTTTTGGTCAGCAGATGTATAAAACAGTGTAAATAGCTTTAAAATTGCAGATAAAGATTCATTTAATAGTTTACTGCCAACTGATGAGATTTATCACTGTTATAATTGGCATTTATCTTTTTTGTTAGCACAGCAGAAAAATTAGAGCATGTTTCTCAGGTGAAAAAACTTAAAAGTTGATAATGCTTTAAGATTCTGCAAGTTTCAACCTGACAACATAATTTTAAATTTCTTTAATTTAAATGTTATGTTCCTTTCCATTTTCTCTTTTCTATTTCAATGTCTCCATTCGATACTTCCTACGTCTATACTGTTTATAAGAGCAACTGAAACAACTGAATTTCCCCTTGATAATTAAAGCATTTCTGATTCTAAAAAGACACATAAACGCAGTTAACGTTCAGAAAAATTTTAATTAATTAGGTTCCCATCACCCCCACCGCCCAGTTACAGTGTCAGTCTGTGGGAGTGGCTGTTACTGTAATACCAAAATGTTATTTTTGGGGACAAAATCCAAACTATGACGGCATAACTTATATAAGAGAGCTGGAGAGTAATTCAATCACGGATCGTGCTCGGCAATGTCACTTTTCCCCTCGCAGAGAAAAAGAAGTGCTTTCAACCAATTTGTGCCGAGGCAGGATAAAAATGGCATGCGACTCGAGCCCTTTGACAGCCACTGACCTAGAAATGATTTGCTTCGCTGTGAGAATAAAACAGAGAAAATAAATCAGTCCACAGATTTGTTATCACTGCTGGCACATCCGCGGGCGACATGATTAGAGCTAAACATATAATCCTGATTATTTCTGCATCCCACTCTCCTTAGCCTGATATTCTGGACATGATAATTAAGACTTAATAACAGTTCTGATTATCTGTGGAGGGACTTGTTTCACTGCCATGCTTTGTCTCCTAAAAATTAACAACCAGGCAAAAAAGGATAAATAATGAGACATTTTTTAGATGAATAATGACTGCAGAATAAACGTGGAGAATGCATCTAAATGAGTGCCTTTCTGTGTCATCTGGGATTGCCACAGTCAAATCAGCATGAACCCTTTCATGACTCAACGAGAGGCTGATAGCTGCCCAGAGAATTGCAGTCATTGTTGTGTTTTAGTGAGCGATGGCAATCAGCCAGTGAATTTGCCTGCGTGAGCTGGAACTGCGAGCTGCAGCATGAAGGCATGCTGAGCCTGAGAAACTGCAGCAGAGGAGGAATCCAGCCCACTGAGACGAAGCAGCGAGGTTTCCCCCGGCTGTGATGAGGCCACCTGAGAGGAGGATTTTCAGGGAGAGAAGCAACCTTAAAAATCAAACTATTATCATGGAAATGAAGCCGCTATTCCAAAAACAAGAACATGTATGAATGTTTCTCACTTAATCAGAGGGAAGCAGTACTGGCTGTTGGTCGTATATATTCAATATATAAGACCAACATATCGCTTTGGTCTATTTTTGGTCAACAATTGCTGTGTTTTAGTCGACCAACAATTTCTTTGGTTGATTACAGCCCTAGTATTCTAACGAGTACAGTAAGTTTACGTTAGCCGCTGCACATGGCTCTTTAATATTCACGGGGGCACTCGTCTACAATGGTTAGGGAAGGCTTTTTAATATTCATGAGGAAAGTGGTCTGTGATTCGTGCTCTTGCGATCATGAACACATCATGTGGACGTGACGTCTCACGGCGAGCCAATCAGAAGACGAATATCAGAGTTTCCGTAATCACAGGAGCTTATGTCTGAATTGTGCTTCATGGCTACTGCTAGCGACCAAACGGAGCTTGAAGACCCTCCCCCTGAGGCTGAGGTCAGGTATTTTCCGACAGAATGTAAAACATGCTAACTCCCCTGAAACGGCACCTCTCAATTGTAAAGATTTCCGCAGTAAGAAAAAAAACACTGTAGTGCAAATTCAACTGCCGTCTGCATTCAAGCAGCCTCTCCCTGACAGTTCAGATCGGGCCAAAGTGATAACAGCATCTATCAGCATTTTTATCGCATTGGATCTAAGACTGTATTCAGCTGTGGAAAATGCTGGTTTTAAACACATGCTAAAGGTGATTGAGCCCTGGTATAAAGTACCCAGTCATCCACATTTAAGCCAGGAATTTAAAAAGAAACTCATTATTTTAAACTTCATACATTTGTTGTTTATTTATTTTATTTAAGTTATTAGTATTACCAAGCAGCACACTGAATATATTTTGGTTTTCAGTTTGTATAATGACACATTTTTGGTTTAATAAACGTGCTAAACAAGCAAATGGTTTTGCATTGTTCCCATACTGTACCGAAAATGTACGGAACCATGAGCCCAAAACCGAGGTACATACCGAACCGTTACTTTTGTGTACCGTTACACCCCACATTTTTCCTATTCAGAACAGAAAACACTAGCGTAATCGTAGGATTTTCAAGTTTCTGAGGGTACCTGAATATAACACTGTAACTCACAAGTAACACTGGCAACATATCGGAAAAGAATGAAGAAAACGGGCCAATTTCAGGAGATTTTATCAACATCGCTTTAATTCTGAAAATTTGCAGACAATTAACTGCTTGCTCCGGCTAAATTCTGTAAAAAAAACAAAAAAATCTATGATTCTGACCGCGTTCAACAAGACCTGAATGATTCACATACTCCCGGAAATCGCCGTACAAAAAAATCTTTGCATTTTTGTCACAGGGCAATGTCTTGCAGGCTCATATTCCCGCTCAGAGCCGTTCAGCACACCTGCCGTCATTGCCTTGAAGACGTGTTACAGGGCTAATTTTTTCCCATCAAAATACCATTTATACAAAGGAAAGAGTGCTTTACATATCGCCTCTACAGTGTAGACTGCAAATTAATAACATTAATATAATTAATATTAATAATATGATAAAAAATAATAAATATTTAGATTTTTTCGAAGCCACTTCTGTGTTAAACATATATTTTTTAATGCATTTATGAGTTTCTTGCAAGTTTGGAAAACTTTGTGAGAAAAAAACTCCAAGTCTGAAAATACTTTGAAAGTGTGGATAAACTGAAGAAGTTCAATTTTTGAAACTGGGCCACACTTGTATCATTTGCCTGTGGTAGGGAACAGGGCTAAAAGAGTCAGCTCTGTCAATTAAAATGTTGGAGGAGAAAGTTATCTGACTGGTCTTTTCAAGGTTAAGGTCTATAATACTGCTTCAAACAACACAGTGACAAAAATAACACTGCTGAGGTTTTGAACAAGACCTCGTGTGATTGTTTTTCCATTGACCGTGTTGATTGGTGACCCCTGGCTGCCTCCTCTACCTGGCTGCAGTACGTGAAACTACCAAGAGTGCTTTTGAAAACCTTTCAATAATAGGATTTGAGCAAGCTAATCCATAATGGTTGGGAATGTAATCCAAACAAAGAAACATCTACCAAACATCAATTAAAGGATAAGTTCGACTTCAACAGCTTTCACATTGTTTATAGAATGAAGTAGAACAATATACTCACCCAGAAGGCTTTCCTGATCCAAACAGTGCTTCGGGAGATATTTAGATTCAAAATCGAGCGGCGGACATCCGTATAATGGTAGCACACGGGGCATGTATAGCGCCGCTCCTAAAACCGCATTAATCGTCCAAAAACTCATTAGTTTCACCAATATTTCATCATGGTCCGCTCGCTCTACTCCTCCATTACAGTCTGTGTCGCTCCAGACATGTTTTTGTGGCTGTGCTGACAAGGTTTGCCTCCGCGCATGCACAGTACAGCTCATTTTTTCAGGGGAAGACCGGCGGCTACACAACCACTTTCTTCTTCCAGTTTTGTGCAAAATGGACGAATATCTATCGGATGAAGATGTTGTGGAGGAGAACTTTGAATATGATGGGTGTCCTTACAGTTTCGAGCCAGAGTTTACAGATGAGGAGCTCATCGAAAGGAGGACGCGGAGGCAAAGAGAAGAACAGCTCTCCAGAGAGTACTGCGCATGCGCGGAGGCAAACCTTCTTCTTCAGTTCAGAGGTCAGCACAGTCACAAAACATGTCTGGAGCGACACAGACTGTCTTGGAGGAGTAGAGCGAGTGGACCATGATGAAATATTGGTGAAACTAATGAGTTTTTGGACGATTAATGCAGTTTTAGGAGCGGCGCTATACATGCCCTATGTGCTACCATAATACTGATGTCCGCCGCTCGATTTTGGATCTAAATATCTCCTGAAGCACTGTTTGCATCAGGAAAGCCTTCTGGGTGAGTATATTGTTCTACTTCATTCTATGAACAATGTGAAAGCTGTAGAAACCAAACTTATCCTTTAACACGGCCACAAGTTAAACCATAACACCATATGGTTTTAACAGATATGAATATCAAGCCACTTCTGCATTTAAAATATTTTTCACTGCATTTATGAGTTTTTCATTTTCCTGTGGACAAGGATGTTTGGAAAACTTTATCAGTAACTGAAGAAAAACCTAAATGTTTTCAATACTTGCCTAACTGTGGACAAAACAAAGAAGTTCAACTTTTGAAACTGTGCCATACTTGTATCACTTGTCCTTTGATAGGGAACAGGGCTTAAAGAGTCAGTTCTGTCTATTTAAATGGTAGAGGAGAAAGTTATCTGACTGGTCTTATTAAGGTAAAAGTCTCTATGAATGATGAATATGTTTTCACTGCATTTATGAGTTTCTTGTGTTTACACTTGGCAAAGGTGTTTGGAAAAATTGGTCAGTAAATGAAGAAAAACCTCAATGTTTTAAATACTTGCCTAACTGAGGAAAAACTAAGACGTTCAACTTTTGAAACTAGGGCTGGGCGATATGGCCTAGAAATAAAATCCCAGATTTTTTCCACGACACTCGATTTACAATTGTAATCGATTTTTCCCTCCCTAAAAGAAACAAAACTCCCAGTGACATAAAAATGAAACAAATCAAGTTTTGCCTTTATGTTGTCTAAATGTTTCCCTCTTAAAGTCAAAGTCTGGGTCATAAAAGGTTGATTATGTAGTATAAAGGTAGGCAGGTTTGTCTACATAAACACTAAAAGGCTGAGGTATTTTTACAGTATTAGCATGAAACTCTCTGATCAATATTTAATCTACTTAAATAACAAATACAAGCCTATAAAAGTGCTTGTGCAAACCCTACAAGGCTGACCATCATGAAAATTGTAATTTTTTTCATAAACTGCAACTACTTACAGTTGGACTAAGGCAAGAAAAAAAATCTTGATTTTTAATTTTTTAAATCTCCTGCAGAAAATAATTCAAATTAATCGATTTTATCGATTTTTTGCCCAGCTCTATTTGAAACTGTGCCATACTACATATCACTTGTCCTTTGATAGGGAACAGGGCTTAAAGAGTCAGTTCTGTCCATTTAAATGGTAGAGGAGAAAGTTATCTGACTGGTCTTATTAAGATTAAAGTCTCTGTGAATGATGAATATGTTTTCACTGCATTTATGAGTTTCTTGTGTCTACTTGTTGGCAAAGGTGTTTGGGAAACTTTGTGAGTAAACAAGGAAAAACCTCAGAGTTTAAAAAAGTTGCCTAAGTGTGGAAACAGCTTTAATTGAAAAAGTTCAACCTTTGAAACCTAGCTTAACAATCTGATATTTCAACAAGAGAACAACATCTTTGCTGCAGTTTCTATGTGAACAAATACAAATGTTCATAAGCTTTCCTAAGCGAGGATTGCTCCTTATTTAGTCTGCTGATTAAAAGTGTGGACCAGGAGCTTCCTCTCCTCCAAACACACCCAGGACATTACATGATGTCAGCGAGCAAACAAACCAGCAGGTCTGTCAGGTTTACTAATCTGACCGATCCCCCCTCATAATGGACTCTGAGCTGCTGTCAGTGCCACACCTGGCTGAGGTAAGAGCGAGCGAGCAGGATCACTGTGCTTATAATAAAGGTGAATCAGCCAGCTTACTACAACGTCACCGTTGACAAATTCATAAACGGTCAACTTCTCATGAAATTCACTCTAAGTGTTGCCTCAGTCAGGGTGATGGACGCAGAAAATCCTCCCTACATGTGATTTAATTCAGACATTAAATAACACAGAACGTGCCTGTTAACACTGCAACCAGACACATTTTACGATCTATACTTGGCAAAAGACTCAAACAATCAATCGAGCTGCTGAACTCTTTTAATCCCACGTCAATTGGCTGAATGAATTGTTACAGCCCGCCGTTCTCAGCGCTAAAGAGAATCAATCACTATCATTCAAACATCTGTCCCGCATGTGTTTTAAGACAACATCAAACTTTATGCTGATTTTGCTGTCAACACAGAAATTGCTGGAAAATGAGATTCTTTGATTCTTTTCATAACCAGATGATTCAGAACAATTCTGACCCAAGAATGAAACAGACATGAAGCTTTCAAACTTTACAGATCTCCACTCTAACTTGCAACAAAAATCGAGCTTTTCTCTACTTTGAATTTTCTCCACTTTACTCGGTTATTTTGGTTTAATGATATTTAGCATTTATCTGCCCATAATCATATCACACTAATAATATTACTTTCCCTCTTCCCAACCAAGGACTAAAGAGAAAAAATCAATTCACATAAGTATCTGGATTTTTTGTTCAACGATTTTTAAATAAATTCTTTTGTTCAAAAATCTTTTTTTTCCAAACTTAAATGCTTCATTTTAGTCTGTGTTAATAAGCCACTTTTAAATGCAGTCCAGGCTTTTCAAGAGAGAGTATAAACAGCTGGTTAAAATATATTGCTGAATAAATCCTAAAAACTGACCCACATTTGATGCGTATTTTTCCTGATATAGTCTGAAGGCATCATCATTATTCATATTTTTTGCTGGTGTTAAAAAAGCTAACTAAAGATTGCAAAAATCAGCAGTATTGTGGAATCGCAATTTACATCAAATCCGCACCAAAAAAATTGTAAAAAACCTAATCGGGAGAAAAGCTTATCGTCCCAGTCCTACCAAGGACAGATAACTCCAGATTATCTTCTGCCTAACGCTAACGCTTATTCCAACTGTTTTCTTTTGACTCACCTACCAACCACAAAACACTGCAGCTGTTGCCCTACAGCAGCAACTGTCAGTTTTCTACTGTCCGTCATGGCGGAACTAATGTCCTCACTGGCTAATGTTTCCATATGGACATGGACTGTTATTCTGTGAACCATAATAAAAACTGTCTGTCAAAGGTATTGTCACAAACCCACACAAACCTGATTGGCTTTTGCCGCACAGCCACAAACGACATCGCCTGAAAAGATCAACTTTTTCAACTTTGGCGTCGGAGCAACGAGCGACCAGATCGCCTTGATTCGCTGTCGCATCGCAGGAGGCTTAGCCCCGCCCCATCGCAGCCGTACATAGACTACACATGGAGAGTTTGGTGTGTAGGAGCTTTATAAGATTGTCCTATAACATCGCTTGCACACTAATCTAATCTAATTGGCAGCAGACAAGCTGCGTGGTTGTGCTTTTTTCCTCTGGCACATCATGCTGATGTCATCATATCGGTGCATCATCAGCACAACAAAACAAAACCATGTAAACAATGGAAAGGAGTATGGAGGCCGTGGACGCGGTTTTCTGTACTTTGTACTTCTAAAAATGTAAAAAACTCAGTGCTGATGATACAAAGTCGATGGAATTTGTTGCTAAGATGGCAAAGAGTCACGTAAGTTACAGACGGAGGAGATGGGCATGATGTTATGCCGTGGGGACGTTACGGAGATGTCTTCTGCAAATCTGTAAATTAGCGGGTCGACCCAGGTGTGATGTTCCCACTGAAGCCAATCGGATGTGAGCTGATAAAAATGTGTGTCACTTGCAGGGTCAGTCGACCTGGGTCAAAATGCTGATTAAACCCTTTCACACTGCCAACAGGAGCCGATTGTTACCGGGTTTAAACAGGTTTTTTGGCCAGTCTGAAAGGGGTATAAGTTGCAGGATGAGTCAAACTATGAAAAAAGTGCGACTTACAGTCTGGAAAACACGATAAATTGGGTTGTGCGCTGTATCCACCCTTGTGAGGCCTGTGGTGGTCCTGTTCCTGTAAACAGCCGACACTTCTGCCCAAACTGTGCTTCACTCGTAGCTAAAAGTAGCGTCTTATATCATGATAAGTGTATTCAGTGTTAAGGCTGTGGGGGGATTAAGGGATCACTTGGCAGGCTGGCTTTAGCGATGACTAAACGCTGATAGACCACAGAAACTCTGCCAAGGATGGACCACCTTCTAAAGCTGCATCCTGGTGGGCTTCAGGTAAAAATAAACTTTTCCTTTTCTTTTTAGTCCAAATCACAAAGCTGTAAATGAGGCGCCACGGGCTCATTATGTTTCCCCAAAAGAAATCCTGATCTGCAGAACAGACGACTCTCCTCCCACAGGAAGAGATGAATCAAAAACCTGTGAGCGAAATCCAAACTGTAGACTAATCAGCGAAGACCGGGCTGTTTGGCCGGAGAGAAATGGACTCCCTGGACATTTCATCTTTTCATCTCTGCTCTCTGTAAATCACGGAGGACCGGCGGGCTGAGACAACCCCACTACCCCCACCTCAGGGATCAGAGAGTGGTCACTTTTAACTTTAAGCCGTCACCGCCATCTTTATTACAACTCGAGTACAAAACTGTGTTTAGCCACTCAAACCTGCTCGCAGCCATTTTCAAACTGAGACACTTTCCCCTCATTGCTGTGATAGAGAAAATCAACAGCAGTGAAACAAAGAAAAACATTAATAATCTTGATCTGGAAATTATTCTGGGCACGACGAAGGCTGTTGCATTTAATAAAGGAAGACAAAACGGCCTGATCAACAGTCTGGAAACTCAGACACAAACAGCTTTATAATACTCAAATCTGATGGTGAAACAAAGAATCTGAAGCCAAAAATTACGGTGGCGTATTGCATTCACTTGAAAATAAATAAAAAAACGCCTGTTTTTATGAGATACTATCTCATGAAAACAGGAATTTATTTACTTTCGAGTTTCCTGTTTTTATGAGATACTATGTCGGAAAAACAGGAATGTATTTATTTTTTAATTTCCTGTTTTTACGAGATACTATTTCGTAAAAACCGAAAATTATTTATTTTCGAGTTTCCTGTTTATGAGATACAAAGGAATGTTAAAAGTAGAGCTGAAACAATTCCTCGAATATTCGCGAGTACTCGATTACAAAATATCCTCGAATTAAATTTTGTGCCTCGAAGCCTCGTTTAATATATAATTATACATATAAATATATATCTGGACTACTATACAGTGCACGGTGTTTGACATGGACGGTCATTTCTGTGGCACACCTTGCCTGCTTCCTCCGCTGCTGCGCTGCTTGTAAAATCATGAAGGAAGAGAAAAGAGAGGGACAGAAAGGAGAGAGTCCGCAGAAGAAACGGCAGAGAGTGTCCCAAGTGTGTGGTCGCTACAAGAAGGGACGAAAAGAAAACACAGTGCAGTGTGTCTGATGTCAAACAGAGTTAGCCTAGCATGTAGCTTAGCATGATAGCACGTCGTTAGGGCTGCAACTATTACTATTACAGCATTTTAAATATGCTCATCACAGACATGCGTCCTCTCTCCATGGTGGAGGACACAGGATTTAAGAACATGATCAAGGATTTCAATCCAAACTACACAATTCCCTCCACAACACACTTCACAAATATAATTGCAGAATTATATTACTGCTTTGTAAATCAGTATTGTATTGGCTTTGTTTTAGGCCAGTACTGGTTTAAACTTTGAAAGTTGTTAAAATAAAAACCCTTTTCTGAGGAATAAATGGCATTTGGTTGCTCATTTTGAAAGCCCTAACATGTTGCATTGTACACAATTGATTTATTTGTTTAAAAACAAAAAAGTATATTTTGTTAGAGTACTTGAGTACTCGAAGAAATAATCTACAGAGTACTCGAGTCCAAAAATACTCGATAGTTGCAGCTCTAGTTAAAAGTAACTAACATGTCGCGCATTTTAGACTTTATTCAGTTTTGTTTCTCTCTCGGTTTGAAGCATTGGGAGATACTTGTGTCTTTGAGCGGTGTGGATGGTATTGTTATTAGTTTGTCCACATTGCACAGACACCTGAGGAATTTGCGGCTGTTCCGACACAAAGCCCACTCGGATCTGCTCGACATTGCGGTTTTTGTACATGATCAGTTGGACCAGTACGGCGGGCCTACCTTACCTGTGTTGACCACGTACCTGGTTGATAAATGCAGCAGCCAGTCTCGAAGCAAAGCATCAGGGGGAATCCTGTTTTTACCAGATACTATCTCATAAAAACAGGAAAATCAAAAATAAATAAATTCCTGTTTTTACGAGATAGTATCTCATGAAAACAGGCGGATTTTTATTCATTTTCATGTGAATGCAATACGCTACCATAAAAAATCTAAGAATTAATCTGAAAATATTAACCCTGCAACTGAAAAATGACACATCACATGTTAAAATATATTTCGGAGAAAATATAAAATACAATATTGTATTAAAATAATTACAGGGCTAAATCAAAATTATATTTGGAGTTGCATAAAATTAAAATAATGCTCTTTATTGCCATTATAATTCATGTACTACAAGACTGGAGAGCTTCTCCTTCTGCAGTGCAATCAGATCATTTCACTGAGATATGTAACATAAAATCCAACTCTAAATACAACATAAAGTAGAAAAAAGGATGAATATTAAGAAAGTAAGATCCAAAAAAATATAGGAATGTATTGCACCAGATGATTGAATAATCACAGAATAAACAATATTCAAGGAATGATTGTGCTGCATGGGATGGTTGAATAGAGGTTTTAATTTAATTTTGTTTGTTTCCTAGAAATTCAAAGAAAAAACACTGAAATTTCAATTTTAATTGTTCTTTTCCTTTTTTTTATTTTCAAAGTACAACCCCTTTGGCCTGGATTTAGCTCCTTACCTTCTTATATATCACAATTAAAATGAAACTGAATATCAACGAACATGTCATACAACATGAAAAACATTGGCTAAAGCTTCTGAGAAGGTGTTTTCTCTTTCTTCTTCTTGTATTTCTAAATAAAAAGCAGTTTCAGTATCAAATAATTTTGAGCTCTGATGTTCTTTCTTCTCCCATCCTTACATTTTTTAAGTTTTACTCTTCTCTGCTTTATTTTGCTCCAGTTTGTTCATGTGAGGAAGCGAAGAACTGAAATGGTTAAATCTATTTGAAGCAGAGAGAAAAGAAAAGACATCTGACACTCCATCCAGCATCAAGTCCAGACTTGAAGCTGATTTCCTGATGGCGAAGTGTTGATGATGTAAGAATGAGTTCATGGGCTGACGGACACGATCAACCGGCTCATCACTCACAGCAGGCTGCTTCTGTGGAAGCCTGACGTGAATGTTTTTGCTTTCTGTTAAAATAATAATTATGTTTCCTTCTTAGGGAGGGTATGCAGCTCCACACACTAGAGGTAGAGAAGTATGTTAATAAAGTATAATTAGGCCTGAGAAATAAATCAATTAAATCCATTGATTTTAGTTATTTTCTGGAGAAGATTGAAAAAGGACAGATTTTTTCTTAACTTTCTTTTACTCCAATCATAAGTTGTTCCCACGTTTGAAAATATAAATACTGAACATTTACAGTTTTCATGTTAGTCGGCCTTGTTATGTTTTACACAAGCACATTTAGGCTTGTGTTTGTTCTTTAAATGAGATTATATTTTAATGAGAAAGCTGCATGTTAATATTCTGTGAAAATAGCTCACCCTTCAGTGTTTATGTAGACAAGCCTTCCTATATTCAAACTACATAATCAACATTTTAAAAATAACAGCAAGCATTTTAACTACAGGAGGGAAAGTCTGTTCAGTTTTTGAACATATTTTGATGGCACTTTATTTAATTTTTGTGTACTTGGAGGACATCATTTGTTTTGATTAAAATAGGAAATTGAGTTAAATGGAAAAAATTGGGGGATTTTATTTATTAGGTCATATTTCCCGCACCTAACTATAATAGAAAATAATAAAGATTCGAATAGACTAGAACACCTTTTACTGTCATTTTACTGAGAGTACAAGATTGGAGAGCTTCTCTTTTTTCAGTATACAGATAGTTAAGCATAAATTCATTTTAAGTAAAGTTTAAGTCCAAAATATATACAAGGTAAGATCCCACAGGACAGACACATTAGAAAAAAGGTTAAAGAGGACATATCATGCTTGTTTCTCCTTTTCACTATGCCAGACTAGGATGCCTGTAAAGCATTTCTGCCCTCAGTACAAATCATTTAGTTCCTTAATTGCCCCACAATAGCGTTCTCAAAATCCTCATTTTAGGCCATTAACAAGGTCTCGTTGAAACACTTGGATCTGAGGATGACCTAAAGTTACTTTGCAACGTCACAGCCCTTTGTGCTCTGACTGGTCAGTTCTATCAGGGGTAGAGCCAGCCTGTCCTTCTTCTTCTACTGTATTTTCCAGCAGGCTCAAAGCAGCGACCGCGTATTGAGTCCCCCTACAGGCCAGAGCTGGTAATGAATGAGTGTGAGCTAGGGAGCTATATACTGCTGCTGGTGGATGTGTTCCTCGGTGACGGTTTTGTGGCTAACGGACATCACAGAGGAGGAAGTGTTTTATCGGATTACTCCAATAAAAAGAAAGGAACCTCGTGTCGTCACGACGATTTAAATCTCGCGGACATCTCCCAACGACCTATTTTCAGAGGCATCAAATCTCTTTCTAGGATATCAGAAAAAATACAATATCGTTTTTTGAAAATTAAGAGGGTGTAAGGTCTTGTTTTCAAATTTATTTTATTATATGTAAGTATTAAATCATGCATCAGCATATGTCTCCTTTAAATATTAAGAATATAAAAAATATAGGAAAAGTATTGGACAGGATGGTTGAATATTTCCAGAAATCTTGCAGCACTCAGGGTGATACTTCCTGCAGATGATTATATATTACATATAAATATTATTCCCAGAATTGTACTGCACAGGATAAATGAGGTGCTGTCTAAAGTAATTTAATTTCAGTATCAAATAATTACATTTGTTTTTGTTGATCACCAAACATGTAAATTCCAGTCTGATTAACATTAAAAAATGAACAAAATAAACTTTTTGAGCCACAAACTTTTGTTTAAAAGCAGTATTTATGAGCCTGGGTGACTCTAAGTCTGAATCAGTGTGATTTTGAGTTTTCCCAAAGCCAAATCGATGTATCCAGACTTTTTCTTGGCATACGGTTCTGGCGTCAGACTAACCATTGTTTCCCTCTGTTGAGTTTTAACGTTACACAAGAATGACTCAGATACTTCTTTGGAAAATAGGACGAATAGTTGGTCAAATGGGAGCCATGTCAATTTAATAATTTCATGTATCTCTGTTAAAGGGCCTGTGAGGAGAATCTGTTTCCAGCGACATTAAGACTCTGCTACCCATGAGCACACGCGCCGACTGTCGTAATGTTGCGTTCCAGTAACCTCGGAACTGGGAGTGACATCATCTCCAACTTATCTGCGTTCCAGTTGAAGTCGGAAAAAAACATGTCGATCTACCAGGCTATTGTTAGCTGTTGTTAGCACGCCCTGCGTTGTTGTATGAAGAATGTGATTATCACTATGGCAGCATTTTTGTAAATATAAGTCTAACAATACTATGTATACAGCTGATCTAGAGCGACACACCCCAGTCAGAAGCGCAAATAAATTGATTATCACAGGAGCTAAATAACTGTTCACACTGGGGGCATCCATCTTCCATTGTCAACTCGGAGGTGGCGAGGTTTCACCGAGTTCCCAGTAGGAAATTCAGACTTCGGGGGGCATTTCAATTGCAGTTTCCTACTCCGAACTCAAAATTCCTACTTCTGACTACAACAGGAACGCACCACAAGCCAAAGCGTGTGTTTGTTGATGCTAATAAAAATGCTGCTAGGACCTTCCTCAGAACTCTGCATTGCTTTACAATTTCTTATTCAACAACTTACAGGATGCAAAGCCACGAGGTAATGTATCTCTTTCTAGTTACGTAGCGGTAGCTTTTGATGTGTGACAACAAGAAATTTTTGGAAAACTTAGTATCGTAGTTTTGTAGCCAGCTATATATGGCTACTTACAGCTCGGTGCTCTAAGACGTGTCTGAATAATATAAAAACTGCTCTAGTTTTAATTGTCTTGTTCCTGAAGTTGAGTATCCAGGCCAGTCCAGCCCTGTACGACCCTACCGGAAGGCTAAGGAATAGCATTTATAGATAACCTATTTTGATGCTATAAAACTCATCTTAAAGTGTGTATTTCCATCAGGCATATATCTAAAAGTGAGACTTCTTTGTAATTATTTAGAAACTCCTCACAGTCCCTTTAAACCTAACTTTAAGGTTGTTTAATGCCAAATCAGCTGTTGTTAGTTGACTTCTCTCGTTTTTATGTCAAAAACAAGTTCGTAAGCATGACATGTTGTCCCCAGCATCTTGTGTTATAAGATATTGATGTTTGATATTTCAGAAAACAAATGAGATCATGGTCATGATTATCTAAATCCACCTAGGGTGGGTGATTTTATACCAGTGTCTGCAGCATCACAGCCTCGTGTATGTTATATATCTGATGTTTCTTCTCCAAATAGTTCAACAACATCAGCTGAGGATCTACACAACCCATGGTAAAAAAAAATAATTAAATAATAACAGCAAAAAGTGTGAAGCTTCTCTGTTGTATAAAAGTGTCTGACCAATCACTTCACTCTGTTTTCTGTCTGTGAGAGACCTGTTCTGGTCTTAAAGCAGATTCATAGACTTTATTTGTGTTTCTTCACATTTAAATCAATTCTAATGCCAAAATATTTGATACAGTCCTGACTCCAATCCTCTTGATCAAAATGTAAAACAAAATATTACCAAACTTTTTTTGAAAATCTGAATGATAATAACGCATATTTGGTTAGGAATCAGGAGAATAAAAAAATAATAAACACTATAGACTAATAGCTGGGCAAAAAAACAATTAAATCGATTAATTTGAATTATCTTCTGCAGAAGATTTAAATTAAAAATAGAGATTTTTTTTCTTGCCTTAGTCCAGGGGTGGGCAACTAGCGGCCTGGGGGCCACATGCGGCCCTCCACCGCACGAAATGTGGCCCGCCAGTCATATCCGAAAATCAACAAATATGCAGAAAACCCAGATATCAAAAATAAAGTATTGTGTTTAATCTATATTATTTCAAGTAAGTTTTAGAAGAACTTTGCTGTAATAGTGTCTCTAAATCTCTTTCATAAAGCGTAAGAACACTAAATAAAGTATTAGTTAATACTGTATTTAGAAAAAAGCAGCGGTAAAATATTTTTGCTTTAAAACTGAAAACACTCAGTGTTTGGTTGATTTAAAATAGCTTATTTGGCTTTAATTCTTTGTACATTAGCTAAATTAGTTTGAATCCTATGTCAAATCCATTTTAATATTCATTTTAACTTGTATTTGTGTTAAAATACATGTACTATGTCTATGACTAGTTCATATTTGCATATTTTATCTATCAGACATTTTTTTCCCCCATCAAGAGTATCCATAAATTTGATACCAGGTGGCCCTCAGGCTGGGAAAAACCGTTTTATGTGGCCCTCTGGGTAATTAAGCTTGCCCACCTCTGCCTTAGTCCAATTTTAAGTAGTTGCAATTTTGAAATAAAAATGTAAATTTTTTTACAACTTTCATGATAGTCGGCCTTGTAGGGTTTGCACAAGCACTTTTATTGGCTTGTATTTGTTATTTAAATAGATTGAATATTGATCAGAGAGTTTCATGCTGCTGTAAAAAAATACCTCAGCCTTTTAGTGTTTATGTAGACAAACCTGCCTATGAATATACTACATAATCAACCTTTTATGACCCAGACTTTGACTTTAAGAGGGAAACATTTAGACAACATAAAGGTAAAACTTGATTTGTTTCATTTTATGTCACTGGGAGTTTTGTTTCTTTTAGGGAGGGAAAAAAAGATTAAAATCGTAAATCGAGTGTTGTGGAAAAAAATCGGGGATTTTATTTTTTGGCCATATCACCCAGCCCTACTGTAGAGTAAGGCTAAACACCAACTGCAATGTGTGCAATGCCATCACATGACCAAAGAACATCTTGCAGCTCTTCGTTTTTGGTTTGATGGAAATCAAGATCTCTTCTTTTCCTGATTTCATGACTTTCTACAATAGATATCCATCTAAAATCACCAGCTGTGAGCTTTTCCACAGACTGGACCATGGAGCGTGCAGAGGCTGTCTGTTATCTTGATGAGGGATTTTAAAGATAATTCCAGTCGAAAATCCACCACAAACTCGAGAAATCTGAGATCATTAATCTTTCTGCTCATCAATTCCCTCATCAGTTTCTTTAACAGTTCTGCATGCTTTGCAGTTAAAAACACACCCTCCCATCAGAGGCAGTAAACAGAAATGATGACAAAGAGTCAAAAATGGCCGAAATTATGGCTTCATTTTTGGCAATTTACACGTCAATATTGTCACCAGAAACTGAAAGGGTTTTCCTTTGCATTTACTTAAGCACTCTGTGTTCAGACGGAGACAGTGTTAAAATAATGTGCTTTCACAAGGATGGTGATTTAATGGCCCTTTTCCACTAGCATACCTTGGCCCTACTTGATTTGCAGCGTGTTTCCACTAGCCTGGTACCTCCTAAAACAAGCTAGTTTTAGTACCTACTCCGTTCTGGTTCCAAGCGAGCTGAGTCCATACTAAAAGATGACGTCACCAACTGCCGGCTACTAGGGATGGGACGATACACTTAAACTCACAATACGCTGCACCTCAATATGCCCGGGTCATGATACGATACGTCACAATACAATATAAAAAAAGTAAAAAAGAAAAAATATAACCGTGCAATTACAACTTATTTATGTTTGTTTGAGTTGCACACAGGAAAACACAAGGCCTAACAGGCCAAACACAACAATAACACTCTCTCTAACCCTAGAGAGGTTAGAGAGAGTGTATGCTAACGAGCGGTAGGCTCGTTTTCGCCATCTTCGTCTTTTTTAATGAGAAAGCCAAAATACTGCCAGACAGGTGATTTGTATCCAGGCAGAGCGTCCTCAATTTCGACCTCATTCGACTCCATCATTCGGCTTTTTGAAGGAAAGGTATTTGGTGCTAATTTTTGGTGTTGTCACTTCTGGTCACATGCGCTGATACCGTACGTGACATCTTTGTTTCACAATCCATTTTTTTCAAACTCGATGCATTTCGTCACGTACTGTATCGCGATATATTGCCAAACAATATTCCATCCCACTCCTACCGGATACTGATTGGTCAGACAATGTCGTCATCGATGAGTCATGAGCGCGACGACCTAGCATGCTAGCAGTAGCTACCGTTAGCTTACCCTCATATGTCTTTCCTTTGCAGCTGGATTGCTCTCGTCCTCGGCTTCATTCTGTAGCCTTCTTCTGCTTTCCTTTTTTACTCGGTTTGTGACAAAAAGACACAGATTGTTGTGTCACGCTAAAAATGACGTCACCGCAGTCCCGCTCAGCTGAAAAGCAGCACAAGGCGAGTAGAGTAGAGCTGGGTAGAGTCAAGTAGAGTAGAGTAGGGCTAATGGAAAAGGGCCATAAGTATGCAGTGAAACGGGGATGACAATACATGCGTCTGCACACTAATGCTGTCCAGTGAAGACAAACTTTTCAATTCACCAAGGCCTCCGAATATTGACGCAGCAAATCAACATTTTGTTTGAGGAGCGCTAACAACCCGAGCCCAGTTAGCAGCACATATGTTGCTCTGTAGCTGTTGTTGTTGTTCCTCGGTATTCATGCAACCTTTTCTGAAAGAGTACTGCACGTGCGCCAAGCATCACCTTTTTCCCTGACAACACTGATTCCTGTTTGAGGTGCCTAAACACCGAACGCGACTTGAGCGTCCTCGACAACCTCTCTCCATGCAAAGTCAATTTACAGCTGCAATGGGGCAGGGCTAACCCCACCACTATGATATTATCGCAATCAAGATGACCACATCACCCACAGCTCATGCCAAAGTTGATCTTTTCAGGTGATATCGCGTGTGGTTGAGCAGGAATAGCCTATTGGCGGTGTGTGTGTGTAACAATACCTGAGACAGACAGTTTTTATTCCGGACTACAGAGTAACAATCAATGTCCATGTGGAAACATTAGTCAGTAAGGACATTACAAAGCTGCACTTTGAGTTACATATGTTGTAGGAAAAGTGCTATATAAATAAAGTTTGATTGATTGATACTTCTGCCTCGATGGACCACAGAAAACTCATAGAAGATGCTGCTGCAGGGCATCAGCTGCAGTGTTTTGTGGTTGATAGATGAGTGAAAAGGATACAGGTGGAATAATGTCAGCTTATACATCCTAATTTATATGATATGATCACGGACGTCACCAAGCTAAGGCAGAATCCTGTTCGGTGTGAACACAGCTTTAGACTGAGGCTGAACAATTAATTGCAAATTAGATTAAATCGCAATATGGCTTGTTGCAATTTTCAAATCGCAGACAGTGCAATATTTTTAACCCAAAATGTGTTGAACATTTTGGCATTGTGATGTAGTTTCTTGCAATTTCATGCCTACTTTAACCTTTTTTAACCCAGTTTTTACAACTTTATGCCTATCTTGCTCCCATTCATCTATTTTTGGCCACTGTCAGACCATGTTTGGAATTTTTACATGGTTTTTGAAATTGAATCCCAATACTGCTGCTATAAACAATTTTCTTTAGTCACTTATTAATTTTTTGGCCCTTTTTTGCAATTTCATACCTATTTTGCTTCTGTTCTTTACTTCTCCACTTTTTTCTCAAATCTTTTATCCTTAGATTAATTTACTGTCATATTGGTTATACTATAAAACGATCTACTGCTTATGTTTGTTTAAGAATACATAAGATGAACAACATTAAAACAATCGCAGAGTCAATCGCAATATTGGAGAAAAATATTGCAATTAGATTATTTTGTCAAACTTTCAGCCCCACTTTAGAAAGAAACAGATCAAAACATTTTCGAAAGTTTCACTCTGGACCTTGTTTCAAAAGTTTGTGGATTCAAGCACTCCAGGCTCCGTTCACACGCAAACGAAAAAGGCGTAAACAGGCATTAACAGCTTTTCCGTATAATTTTTTCTGCAGAAGTTTTTAAAATCTTTTTTCTCCTTGACATACTCAAATTGTAAGTTGCTGCAAATACTGAAATTTAATTTTCATGATGGTGGACCCTATCAGGTTTTGCAGGAGCACTTTTATAGGCTTGTATGTGTTTTTAAAATGACATTAAATATCAATCACGGAGTTGGTAACATACTGTGAAAATACCTGCCTATGTTTGAACTACATAATCAACATTTAAGACACAAACTTTAACTTTACAAGGGAAATTCTGTTTGGTTGGGGAATATATACACTTTACTGGCTAAACTTGACTTTTTCTTTTTGAGGGGAAAAATCAATTAAAACCCAAAATTTAGTGTTGTGGGGAAAAAAATGGTGACTTTATTTTAGGTCATATTTCCCAGTTCTAGCAGAAATAAGCACTTTTGTAGGTCAAATAACTGGAAAAGCTCTATACAAGCTCAATTTCCCATCTATTCAAAATAAGTCCTTTCTAAAAGTAGCTAAACACTGAATTTTAGTCCTGGTTAAATAATTTCTTCACACTTCCTGTGTTGATCTGACGGAGGAGCTGCAAAACAAACTTAATAATCAGACCTGTTTTTCTGTTTAGTCAAGACCACATGAACACAAGGCGATAATTTATAGGTGTGACTGATGTAATACCAGGCCCTCACGAATGTTTGCAGTGCTCCTAACAGAGTGGTGGGAGGATGCCTACTGCACTAAGAGCCCAACTGTCCCTTTAAAACAGACTGTGTAAAGGGCAAAGGGATCTGCAGCAGCCAGAGTCGATGCAGAGCTGCAGCAGGACAAACCCAAACTGTGCCAGACGCAGAATTAAAAAGTTAATAGGCTGCTAATGACGAGCATGGCCACCACTTCTGATTACAGCTTAACTGTTTGGGGTGTTTATGTGAGGAAAATAAAGCCGTGTTAATGAGGGAAAATTCAATAATCGGCCCAATGCCACTCCAAGATCTGACCCTTCGACCATTTGCAGGAAAGCCGGGAACGTCCAACTTCAACGTGAGCCCAGAGAATACAAGAAAATATCGAGTACAGTGTGAACCCTCTGAACTTGGCACAGTTACCAGGGTGAGAGATTTCTCCTTCTATGAATGCGGTTTGAAGATTTTTCCTTCTTACTTTGAAGCAGAGGCAGCTGAAAAGGGGGAGATGCCACATTAAACAACAAGAAAGAAGGGCACGCTGGTGCAGGGCTGGGCAATCCATCAAGGTTTTAAGAAATTAACTCATACTTTCAACGTAGAGACAGAGAGAGATGGAAACTATGCAAACTGTGTTTTTGATAGTGAAGCCTTTTTTTTTTTTTACCTCCACCAAGGTAGTCATGTTTTTGCTGGCATATGTTTGTAAGATTTCACAAAAAGTACTGGATGTATTTTGTAATTTTCAGGAGATGTTGATTATGGCCTAACTTAGAAATGACAACTTGGATTTTGATAGTGACACAGATATTTGTCTAGACTTAAAAAAAAAACAAAATTCTAAAAAATCCCTTAAGTTGACATTGGACAGAATTTTAAAAAGTTATATCTGCCATTTCTAAATGGATTTGGGACCTCAGCATAGGGCTGTCCTGTGAGTTTAGCAAACTCTTTTAATTTGCCCAAATACTTTTGTGTTTTTAACTCTTCATAGAACTCAGAACAAATGGTTGAAAGTCCTAAAATGTTCGAAATCATCTTGTCAGCTCGACAAGAATACTTAAAAGGCAAAATTTGTGCAAATCAAAATGCCCAAATCAAATTTGACAACGATTATTTCGTTAAAAACACTGGACTCGGTTATAATCGTAATGTTCGATGGTTTGCCATACTGATTCAAAAATTTGACTACTTCATCATCATTGTCGTCATTCTGAGTTTTTACGCCATGTTTCTCCAAAATGTCCATTTTTTGCAATAAATGTCAAATTTACAAGATTTACAACTGATACCTGCTCAGATCTGTTTGTACTCTCTCCTGGCTAGCTCGCCAGAAAATGTATGTAGCACCTGTGTCGATTTTATATGTATTAAGACTAGCAAGTAAACTTATACACACAAATAAAAACATCAATGTATTATGGATTTTATTGCCTGGGTTACACTTTCAGTTTCACAGATTATGGAATCCATGTCTCTATCTTGAAGGTAAGTTTCTTCCAAAACTTGTTGTGTTCATACAGGATCACATCCTCCATGTATGGGCTGAGTTTGGTCTGGATTCTGGCTCTATTCTTGATCTGGTGATCCAGAACAGTATCTTTTACAGGAATAGTGGAAAAGCCACTGCTGAACTGAACGTTTGGTGGAGGTCTGCACTCTGTGAGTGTTTTTTTTTAATCGTGTGGAAACACCATGATGCTCAGTGTCGTCCTGAGTATTTGCCATATCCATGATCGTTACATCTACAGTATCTATTTTTTTATTACCACATAGTCATGAAGTCTCTCTTGAAAATGGGATGTCACATCTCAAGAGGCCTTTAACACATTTATATTTAATGGACACAAATATGGTTGGGATGCACTTGTGGTCTGGGCACCCATGAGTTCGTCACTACCATAGATTCTTATTTTCAGTAAGAATATCTAAGATTATACTTCTAGAAAATGATCACCACAACCATTCAGACATGAGGGCCCTCCTGAAAATGAGATGTAGCATCTCAAGAGGCTACCCTCTAATAAATCAGACGACAGGTCGACGGTACATGGACCTGTCCCTTACTTTAGTTCTTATTTTAGTCCACTTGTCTCCTCTTAACTTCCCTTCCTTTGCCCTCACACCCATCACAGCATCGTGTGGATTTGCTGTTCATCATGAGACTGGGATCCACATTCAAGATTTCCTGCTGCTTAACAGAAGGTTTTTTCTTGCCGCCATGATCGAGGGATCCATGATTGGCTATATGGATTCATGTTGGGTGTTGGATGTATATATCTGTATATATATGTATATGTGTATTTTATATGTATATATGTATCTATGCATATATGTGTATCCATAAAATTAAGAGCTTTATGCTCTGTTGTAAAGTGTCTTGAGATAACTCTTGTTATGAATTGAGATTGATACAAATAAAGATTGATTGATTGATTGATTGATCGAGATTGATTTGATTGATTGATTTTTAAATTGTGCATTGGCTAGTTGTTGTCATTCTGCAAAACTAAACCAAAACACTAGTTTGCTCTGGGATAAGTACTCCAGTCTTGACATGCTTTCTTCCTGTTTGTGTACAAGACACTCTTGCAGATAAACTTTGCTAAGGACTCTTAATACGCATGGAGCCATCAGCTGAAGTTGAGGGAGAGGATGAGGATCTTTTTGCTCTAACAAGGCCACCAAAAGAGGAAATACATTTCTTATTAGGGATGGGAATCAAGGGGTACCTCACTACAACACACAATATGTGATGCATGGTCGACGATATCTATAAATCATAATGCAGCGATATATTACAATAAAAATAATGTAACAATATGTCACAATAATGCATTTTGTTTGTCCCTTCAATGTTGTAGAGGCAGTTTATTCATACTTTGGATTTATTAGTTGCTAGGACATCCTTGTGTGTGCTTTTCGTCACACTGATGTAAAATAGTTCTGCTCTGTAAACTTCCCCTTCTGGCAATTTCGGTTTGTTTCACATACAGCATGTTTAGAGTGCCATATTTTATGAATTAAAATATTGATATTTAGTGGTAGCGAATCAATAATCATATGGCGGGAGGGAGCAAGTACTACGATAATCGTCATATTGATCTTTTTGTTCTACCCGTACTTCTCATGTACCAGCAAGTAAATCTAATGCAGATATATTAAGGAGGCTGCACAGTAACTACAGGCGTAATCTCCCCCTTAAGAAGCCAAAACCAGGAAAGAAACAACAGGACCTTTAACTTTCTGATTAAATGTACAGACTTACAAACCCTCCTCAGATTTAGAGCTGAGCCATAAGGCTGCAAGAGCACTAATAAATATTGTCAGATATGTTCTTATCTGCTTATACAGATACAAACAGTTCAGTGTCTGAAAAGTCTCTCTTTAAGTTAAAATAAGTATTAGTAATAACATTTATCGAGCAGGGGTTATTTGAGCTGCTCTTGGGTTGTACCTGCAAGATTTTTTATTAATATCGATGTACAAGCCTGCAATAAATGCATCATAACAGTTTGAATTTCTTGTAGTAAGTTAAAAATATATATTTTAATGAGGTCTGGAGCATTGTTTGTGGAGGCAGGTGTGATGGCTCTGCTCTCACACCTTCTGCTGAAGTCCAGTGAAGCTTAGCCTGGTTATACAGTACCTGTAACTAGAGTATATTATTGCCAACTTGAAAGTCTTGAATTCAAGCTTCCAGTATGCATATGCTCACCTGATGACTAATGACAATCCTGCTATGTAATATGTGTTGTATGTGTGTAAGTGCTGCTCTAAACTGTGTGTGGCTGCCTTTTTTGGTCCCTTCCCTCTTGTAAAAAAAATCTGACTCCAATGGATCAACCTGGCTGAATATAGGTCGAATAAAATTTTTAAAAATAGTCATTTCTTTGGTTCTAGAAGGCTAGAGGAAACCTGACATAAAGAAGGCAAAGGCTTGAAGACAAAGCTAAAGAATACATGCATTCTTAAAATTTTGTCAATTCATCTCAGATCACATAATCACATAATTAGACTACTTTATCGCTCATTTTTCTCAAACTGTTGATCTAGTTCGCTCACAGGGACCTAAAAGTAGGACATGTTAAGTATCTTTTGTTCTGACACTTGCAGAAAAAGGTACTGAAATGAAGAACCTACATCTGGTACCTGAATTTGGCACCTTGCTTTGCATTTATCACCAGTTATCAGCTGTAAATAAACAGAAATTCAAGATATTTCAATACAAATAAGACGTTCATCCTTGAGCAAAGCTGGCTTTTTCTGCACCTATATTTTTTGCAGAACTTAAGCAAATGTCTAATCATAACTTTAATGAAGTATAAATCAGCCTGAAAAGTAAAGTTACGGACTTCTGCACTTACAGGAGCCACAATCAGTGATGTGACAGCTTTATGCGTTAAATTAGACTTGTTTTATCTAGCTTTCACTCTCTACTTAAATCTAATCCTCCTACTTTTACAAAAGATTAGCAAAACTTCTCATGATTAACGCTGATGTGCAAGGCTTCAACACTGCTGGGAAATATCGTCAGATGTTTTATTACCTGCTAAACTGATAACTAACTTCTGCATTATCTACTGATCCTGATAACAAACCAATGATTTTGTGCATTTCCTTGTGCCAGTGCAGTGTTTGTTGAGTTGAGAATTACTTGTTTAATTGTCTGAACACTTCCTGAAACTTCACCCTTAAAGCAGAGACGGTGCTAACCTCGTTGTTGCTGCAGTCGATGCTGTGATGCTGCCTTTAAAGTCGATTTCTTCAGCAAAAGGAAACGACTGGTTTGCTCTAAGGCAATGAGATTACTCACAGTTTTATCATTATCGCAGTAGGAGCCTCTACAATTAACACATTGCACTTGATTATTTTTATTGCAGTAAAGCTACAGGCAAACTTCTTCATGTGGTGAAGTTCTGTTTCTGGTAGGATGTAGCGAAGGTGCCGAGTTCACACTCTCTGATAAAAGCCAATAAAGCTGGGACTGGCAATACAGAACATTTAGCTACATTTATGCCAACTTTAAGAGAGAAAATCTGAGTTTTGAGTATTTTCTTTAGCTTTGAAGTAATCCTTCTGCAATTCTAATAAGGTGCAGGCATAGGATAAGGACAATATTATCAGTTTGATATCTTATATCAGCCTATAAAGTTAAGCATCAGCATCATACAGTATTGAAATTTTTGCAGATATTTACAGCCAATATGTTGGCCATACATATCTATCATATGTCGGCAAATTACACAAATGTACAACATTGATGCACCTCCATCACTGCATGGGGACATTTAAAATCAAGGGTTTCAATTTTGCAAGATTTAAATGTTGATTTTCTTGTTTTGCATCTGCTCCTTGCAAAATTCCAATATCATGCTTCACTTGTGGGGGGCAGTGTTTATTTTGCTGACTAATTATACTCATTACAGTTTTTCCAAAACACCTTTTTTTTCTCCTGATGAAAACTAAACTGTAAATAAATGTTATACCCTTTACATTGCAGTATCATGTCCAACTACCAGGTGGTAAATCCCCAAAAACGTATCTGAAGTTTCTTTAAAATCTTGGCTTTGTTCATTTTTCCCATATTGAGATGTTGCATCATAACTCCAAAGCAGCTGATGAGAAGCAAATTGGGAATAAAGCCTATACTCACTTTTCACATGATTTTTTATTTTAAATTTTAGTGTAATTCACAAGTGAATACCTTGATTAAACAACAGTAATACATATACATCAGATTTTGTGTTTGCTTTAATTTACTCTGAATAAATGTTTGTCAAGAACATGTTTTTGTTGATCTTTAAGTTCCACTAAATTACTATTTACACTGTGTTGGGGAAGTCTTTTTGCTTCATTAGAGGGTTATTAGGTGTTTTATTTTATCCAATTGTAAAACAAGACTTCAGAAATTCAAGGAAACTTTAAAAATGCCTTACACTTTACAGTTCAGATTTTATATTTGATTGGCTAAAATAATGTGAAGATTCATCAGCTAAAGTGCAGTAAAATTACAACAATTTAGATGACTTCATTATGATTAAAACTAAATTTAAAGTGCTATCATATTTAACACTGGTGCAGGCTTGCAGCTCTTGGTAAAATTGGTATTGGTGATGATGAGTGTGGAATTTTCGGCATGTCTGATGTTGTTAAATGTTGAATACTGTGCATGTGTAATTATGGGTTAATGTCGCCCATCCCTACAGTGATAAAGACTTATGGGAGTAACGCTTCGACTTCAGATGTTGGAGTCGTTAACGTTAATGCGTCAACGCTCCGCGGCTAACAGTCGGAACCACAGGATTTAACACCCCGGATAATAACTCCTCATGGGGGCAGGAGACGAAACCCGGCTCGGCCTGGCTCGACTCGGCCCCGTCTTAACATGGGGGGGTAGAAAAAGAGATCCCACCTTTTCCAATCCAGATTAGCTAACACTAGCCGAGCTGTGCTAGCATCGCATGCCAAGCGGGTGAGGATAGTTAGCTCGCTAATGCTAGCCGCGGCTAACGCAGAGGGGCGGTTTAAAATCACAACCCGGGCTAATTTAACAGGCGACTCTCACGCTGTCGTGCCAGTTTACTTTAACCCGGGATTGCGCTAGACTGGGGCGAGTGTTCACCCGCAGAAAGGAGTGCAAGCTACAGCTAATGAAGTCCCCAATCCCGGTCCAAATACATTCCCCTACCCACCTATTAACATGGTCGCTCCCAGATCCACATACCACGGAAAAGAGGAGAAAGCATTCCCACATCACAAGGCAGGAAAACTCCAGAAATAATCCACAGTCCGCGCTCAGGAGGCTCCTCCGAGGTATTCCCAAAGTGTGTTTAGTGGAGGGATAGTCCAGTGTAGTCCCAGGCGGCCGTTAGCCCGTCTTTTACTGTATTTTGCTCTCGTTAGTGTGGTATGCGCTGTAAGCCGAAACCTGCCTCTCTGTGCTCCCTCCCCTCAGCAGCACTGCCAGCAGTAATGGCGACTCCCTCTCTCTCTCCGCAAAATCCTCACACTGACAGTCTATGTCGCTCGACCATTCCATTCTCTCTCTCTCTCTCTCTCTCTCTCTCTCTCTCCAATGAAGTTGGGACGCCGTGTAAATAAAAAAAAATACAAAATAAAATAAAATGTAACTACAAAGACAATATGTTAATGTTCAGACGGACTTTATTTTGCAAATATTCACTAATTAATTAACTTATTTATTTAACTTATACATTTAATTATTATTATTATTATTATTATTATTATTATTATTTTCATTATTTTATATATTATAATAGCTATTATATAACGTATTATTTATTTAACTTAATTTATTTAACTTTATTAAACTTATTTATTTAATTTATTAAGTAACTTATTTATTAACTTAATGAGCTGGTCTCACTGGACACTTACATGATGTAAACACTGAGGCATCTGGCTGCAGATGTGTCGACAGATGATCTTGCTTTCTTTAATAATCCAGCCCATCAAATGTCTTTATTAATTGTACACTAAGTGTTTTACAGGTCTTGTGTATTTGTGAGTAATGCTGTTTGTGAATGTAAGAAAATTTGTAAATTGTGCTGCTGCCTATCTTGGCCAGGACACTCTTGTAAAAGAGATTTTTAATCTCAATGAGTTTCTTTTCCTGGTTAAATAAAGGTTAAATAAAAATAAAAATAAAAAACGTATGCAAATAAAAGTAAACAGAGGACAAGAAGGAGCTGTGGCAGTAGCCAGCTGTTAGCCATATTATACTTTGTTTTTCATCTTTGTTTAAATTTCATTTTATAAGGGAGAGAAAAGGGGAAAAGGGGAAGTAAGGAAGAGAAAAAAAGGGGGGGTTAGATAAACAATTTTATTTGTATCTTTGTTGGTTGACTTTTCACATCAATAGGCATACTCAATTAAATGACATGTATGATAGGATAATGGATAATGTGTTCTGATGTATTTATAGAAAGACACATTTGATGACCACTTTAAGAAAACACTTTTTTTTCTCTTAATATATTTTAGGTTTCCTCTTTATATGGGTGAAGATGTTGCCATGAATTTTGATTTTTTTTATTCTACATTTTTGCCGGATTGTAAATATTTCTCACAAAGTTATAACTGTGTTGAAACATTTGTGATGTAGAAATATTAAAAACTAATTCTATTAAATACAGAAGAGTACGGAAAACTATAAGGGCCATAGATGGAGAAAATAATTTCGGGGACAGTGGACATTAAAGTGGAAATTTCTACATTAAAGTCAAATTTCGAGAATAAAGTTGAAATGACTAGAAAGTTGATTAATTATTTCGTAATGTATGTCTACTTAATTCTTCTCAACATTTCTGCTTTTTTCTTGACATTTCCACTTTTATCACAAAATTGTTATTCATCTTTATTCTCTTCATTTTAACTTTAATCCCGAAATTTCTACTTTGATGTCTACTTCCCCAAAATTATTTTCTCCATCCAACATGGCCCAAATACTCTTCTGTAGAAAAGTATTAGGGCCATTTAAGATGGAAAAAATATTTTTTAGGAGGTTGAGATTAAAGCTGAAATGATGAGAGTAATGCTAAAATTCTGATAAAAGGCAAAAGGTGAGATAAAAGTTGAAATGTTGACAACAAAGTTGAAATATAAATTTGTGATAAGTTTCAAAATGATGAGTTTAAATTAAAATGTCAAGAAAAGAAGTCGAAAGTCGAGAATAATGTAGACAATCAATTTTGATTGTATTTTAACTTAATTCTTAACATTTGGACTTTCATCTCAAAATTGTACTTTGACTTTATTCTTGTCATTTCAAATTTAATCTTGAAATTTTGATTTTAATTTAGACTTCCCCAAAAGTATTTTCTCCATCTAACATGGCCCTTTTACTCTTCGATACTTTTGCAGTATTCACTAATTGATTGATTAGCTTATAAAACAAATAAAATTAGGGGGAGAAGTAGAAATAATAGAAGTAGAAGAAGTAGTAACAGCCAGCTGGCAACTAATATTTTTATATACATAATATTGACCAACGAATTGTTAAGTTATTTTTAATTGTTGCTATTTTTGTGATTTCATGATTTATTTATGTGTGCTTTTTGACATTCTGATTTTAACATATTCACATCTTTAAAGGTGCTATGTGGAGAATCTATTTCTGGGGACATAAAGACTATTTATGTGTGCTTTTTGCACGGCGACTGTCGAAAGACGTGGACTCCAAGGACCTAAGCCAAAAGCGCAAGATGCTAATGAGATGCCTCTGCTATCCTTTACGGTGAACTCTGTCGTGTATGCAGAACGTGACTCCAAGCCAGCTTTCAAGGCGCCAACTTGTTCAACAGTTGAATGCAACAGCCGATAGCCTCATGAAGCTCTGCATTGTTTATTAACTTTTTAAGTATAACAACTCTTTCTTAGAAAGTGATGTGTAGTTCCACGTAATGTATCGTTACGTTTTTGATTGATGTGTGATAACAAGCAAGTTTTAGAAAACTTAGTATGGTAGTTTTGTAGCTGGCTATATATCTCTACTTACAGCCCGGTGCTCTAAGACGTGTCTGAATAATATAAATTTGCTCTAGTTTTAATTGTCTTGTTGTCTATCATTGTTTTTATTCATTTTTTTTATTTTATGTATGTATGTATTTATTTATTTCTCTTTTCTTTATTACCTGTCCTCTATCTGCCCTTTTCTTTTCTATCTTCATGATGTGACGTTGTCAACATTCAAAATTCATAAATTTATCTGTGTATCAATAAATCTGTTATCTAATTATTGTCTCGTCATCTTCTTGTCAAAAACGAAATAGCTTCTCCACCAATGTTCTTCATCTGTATGTGTTGACATGGTGATATATCAATTTGGTTTATTCCTAAATTACTTCAGCTGTTTCAAGCTCACCAGTTTAAACTATTTTCTTTGACTCTCTTGCTCTCTGTTAACCTAAATGTTTAAGTTCTGCCCTTTTCTGCCTTTGTTTTGTCTGTTAAATCACTTTGTAAACATCTGTTTTTAAAGGATATAAATAAAATAAATAAGTGAATAAAAGGAGGTACACATTATAAGGTATTATAGTTGCTCAAAATTGGATAAATAAAACAAAACGCTGCACTGTAACACTTTTTGTAAGCTTCGTAGTATTTTACCATAATATCTGCAGTTCCCTGCTGTAAAAAATGTATTTAGTAAATCACTGTAAATGGCAAAAGGTGGTGGGAAAACACTGATTTCTGTAAAATTAACAGCATCTTGTTGCCAGTAAGCTACTGTAAATATACAACCACGTTTTAACAGTAGAGTCTCAGCTTTTTATGTTTAAGTACAAATGCCTTTTATAGCTTGGTGGTCATTTTCTGTTGTTTTTGTTTTTTTTAATGTGTGTGTGTTATCGCAGTTTTTATGTGACGACGCAGCGTCAGTGTTGACAGTAATGAAAAGAAAGCCTGCGGTCTCTCTTAGATTATGTCCGGCGTGGGTGCACAAAGGATTCTTTGGTGAAATCTCTCATTTATATTTCAGCTCTTCTGGTTTTGGATCAATATGGAGGATTCCCTCGAGTGCCTTGCTGTGTTAATGAGCCTCAGAGCAATGAGAGGAGAGTGATGAGAGGAAACAGCCTCAGAGGAGACGGGACAGAAAATCTAAAATTAACCCAGCACAAACAAAAATTAAAACAGAAGATAATCACTGGTTTTAATTTTCTTTTAATCCCTCTAAAGTTGGACCTCCTCTTGTCTGAGTGACTTTTTGCTCTGTTATCCCTTTAAATAGCTTTATATAACCAAATTTCAGCCTGATGGCATCACAAAAATGACTGTAATCTGATAATAATGTTGGTCAGAGCTGTCTCTACTGCAGCCATCTTGTACCGATGATGTAACAGTCCCACAGAGACAAATCCATCAGAGGGTGAAACATGGAGAGTGATTTTGTGGCACAAAAACCTGCATGAAAAGAGGCCTGTGGAGCAGCTATTCTAAAAACACAGATGCTTTCTGGACAGAGGACTTAACTCTTCATTGATCGGTTCCTGTATTTATTAATGTTTAACTGTTAAGGGAACCGTCCTGCAATCTTGTCACAGTCAAAAACATAAATGTAGGTTTTGAGCTTCATTAAAAATTAAGTATCTTGAATTGGTCCCATTTCCTTCATTAAGGGGCAGACAACATGTGGTCCTCCTGCTCAGTAAATGCAGCCCATCAGTTGGTTTAAAATGTCAAATAATTTATAAAGTGAAGAAAATATGAACAAATCTGCCATAGCAGCATTAAATAGTATTATTTCCCCAAAAAATGGAGTTATAGTAATTGTCTCTGTAGAGTTTTCTGTTAACACATTTATTAAATAGCAATTTAGAAGTTATTGTATAGACCGTATAATGACAAAAAATGTAAAAAAAAAAAGAATCCCATCTTGCACTGTCACCGAAATCTAATTGCTTCTCATCTCTTAGCTGGTTTTATTTATTGTAATTATTTCTCCATTAATATTTATTTGTTTTAGTCCTCCTAATCTGTTTTATTTCACCTTTTCAATTCAGAATTATTTTTAGATTTTTTTCCTCTGTTGACCATAATAAAATGTTATTTATTTATATACTTTTGTCTACAGTATTTTTTAAATCTAATTTCCTATCATGTTTTAATTGTTATTTTAATCTAAGCTCCTGTGTTTCCACATGTTTCTTTTAACACAGTGCACTTTTCATTATGAAAAATCTAAAGGTGCTAAGAGTACATAAAAAACATGAGGGCATAAAAACACCATTGGTTAAAGGCTGTATGTGGATCTCAAAGTTGAGTAGGGTCTTGTATTTTCATTGTATTCAATTATTTGCGGGGTTTTTTTTGTTTTTTTTTATTTATTTTTTGCGGTATTTTGTGCCTTTATTGATAGGAGAGAGACAGTGGATAGGCTTGTGAAAGGGGGAGAGAGAGTAAGGGAAGACACGCTGCAAACTGGTCACAGGCGGGATTCAAACCTGGACCAGCAGAAGCAAGTACATGGGGTGCCTAGTTGCTAACCACTTCACCAAACCAGCACCCCATTTTATTTCTTTTTTTATGTAAAGCATTTTGTGCTTCAGCATTTTGTATAAAAAGTGCTATACAAATAAAGTTTGATTGCTTGGTTGGATGGTTGGTTGGTTGGTTGTTAGTTGGTTGATTGGTCGTTTGCTCAGTTGGTTGGTTGGTTGGTTGGTGGTTTGGTTGGTCATTGGGTTTGTTGGTTGGTTGGGCAGTTGGTTGTTTGGTCAGTTGTTCGGTCGGTTGGTTGGTCGGTCGGTTGGTCGGTTGGTCGGTTGGTGGGTCGGTTGGTGGGTTGGTGGGTTGGTTGGTTGGTTGGTTGGTTGGTTGGTTGGTGGGTTGGTGGGTTGGTTGGTTGGTTGGTTGGTTGGTTGGTTGGTTGGTTGGTCCATTGGTTGGTTGGTTGGTTGGTTGGTTGGTCTCTCTGTCGGTTGGTTAGTTGGTTGGTCGTTTGCTCAGTTGGTCAGATGGCTGGTTGGTTGTCTGGTTGGGTTGGTTGGCTGGTTGATTGGTTGGTCTGTTGGTTGGTTGGCTGGGTGGTTGTTTGATTGGTAGGTCCGTTGGTTCTTTGGTCAGTTGCTCGGTTGGTTAGTTGGTTGGTTGGCAGTTTGATTGGTTGGTTGGTTAGTCGTTTGCTCAGGTGGGCACTTGTTTGGTTGGTTGGTTGTTTGGTTATTTGGTTTGTTGGTTGGATGGCTGGTTGTTCGTTTAGTTGGTTGGTTGGTTGGTTGGTTGGTTGGTTGGTTGGTTTGGTTGTTTGGTTGGTTGGTTGGTTGTTTGTTTGGTTGGTTGGTTGATCAGTTGATTGGTTGGTCAGTTGGTCTGTTGGTTGGTCAGTTGGTCTGTTGGTTGATAGTTTGGTCGGTTGGTTGGTTGGTTGGTTGGTTGGTGGGTTGGTTGGTTGGTTGGTCCATTGGTTGGTTGGTTGATAGTTTGGTCGGTTGGTTGGTTGGTTGGTCCATTGGTTGGTTGGTTGATAGTTTGGTAGGTTGATTGGTTGATTGATTGATCTTTTCATTTGGCCCAAAATGTCTTGCAGTTCCCATGCCCATGCACTTTACGAACAAAACTGTTAGTCAGAATTTTTCATCATATTTGAGCACTTCAAAAACCTAAAGATTTATAAAAATCATTCACAAAAAGCCAACAAAGGCTCAACATAGCTCGTCTTTCTTTCCTCGGTGGAAACAAACATGTCAAAGTATTGAGTATTTTTTTTTTTTTTCATTTTTGTTCACTCAACATGTAAACTCACTGTATGCCTTTACCAACCCAAAGGGAACTTTGGGATTTTTAATAAAGCACGACAGAAGTAGAAATTTGGAGTTTTGTTGGAGTGTCACTAAAGCAGAGTCTATGCGTCTCCCTGGGGTCGTGACCCCCGCTGCAGGTGCTGCTCCATCAGCACCTCTCCTACAATCTGCAGATTTTCCACTTTCCACCCTCCTTTCATGTTTCACACCTCTCTGGTTGGTAAAACCCTGACAGGACGTTTTGTTTTCCTCCCTCAGCGTGCAAACAGATTGTTCGGTTTCTTCCCGAGTCCTTGACTTTGTGCTCTCTGTTACTTGAACCTCTGCGGGCAGCTTTCTGACGAAGGCGTCCACACTAATCAGCTCCTGAAAAAGGATGTTCAGTCAAGGCTTGAAGCTCCCGTGAGGAACTTTGATGTCAGGATACTGTGGGCGCCCCCTGTAGTGTACCAGCATATAATAACTGTAAAACTACACAGAGGAAAATGTTTAGAGACAGAATGTGTGCTGCTATTCTTTTCAAAAACTGATTCAACTGCATGAGCACCATCTTATATATCACTGCTTTAGGCTGGCTGTGCACTTGACAATTCTAAGTCAGATTTTTGGCCCAATTGCTCCCAGATATAGAGTAACGCTATAATTTTTAGCATGCTTTATTTCACATACAAAGCAGTGATTCTCAAATGGTGAGTCACAAACCCTTTTGTGGAGGGTTTCAAACCTTTGCCTGGGCAAAAATAAACATTAAGAAAAAAAAATTCTGTTTGTATTTTGAAGAAGATTTTTTTGAAGTGCTGTCTTTTTAAACTCCTTAACAATAGATGGAAATAATACCCTGCTAATGCTAATTAAAACACATTTTACTGAAAAAGTGTTCGTATATATTCAGGAGTGGATAATCAAATGGCCCTTTTCCACTCGATTTGCAGCGTGTTTCCACTAGCCTGGTACCTCCTAAAACAAGCTAGTTTTAGTACCTACTCCGCTCTGGTTCCAAGCGAGCTGAGTCGATACTAAAAGATGACGTCACCGACCGCTGGCTACTGATTGGTCAGACAATGTTGTCATTGATGAGTCATGAGCGCGACGACCTAGCATGCTAGCGGTAGCTACCGTTACCTTACCCTCATACATCTTTTCTTTGCAGCTCGATTGCTCTCGTCCTCGGTTTCATTCTGTTGTATAACCACTTCTCAGTAGCTTAGACTTTCATGTTTGTGCATGAATGCTCTGTTGAGTCTGTTAAAAAGGCTTATTGACTTTATTAGAGCTGCTGATTGAATGTTATGAATAGACTGTTCAGTACTGATTCAGGAAAATCACAGCTACAATTAGATTTAAAGTCTTGAAACTTTGCATTCCTTAGATTCACTTTGTTGTTTTAATTAAAAGCTGCTGATTGAATGTTATGAATAGACTGTTCAGTACTGATTCAGGAAAATCACAGCTACAATTAGATTTAAAGTCTTGAAACTTTGTGTTCCTGAGATTCACTTTGTTGTTTTAATTAAAATGCAGATAATTAAATGTTAAAGAGTTTCCTAGCGCTGCCACATGCAGGTCATTTTGATTTATTATTAAGTTATTTTTGTATTTGTCTGCATATTGTGATATTCTGCTCTATCTCAGACCCAAACTACTCCTTCTTTATATTAAATACATTTGAGAATTAGAATTTTTACTCAATTTGTATCACAGCTTGTCATTAAGGGGTGATGGTGAGTTTTGAAGCCAAACCAGTTTAGTTTTTTTTTATTTTGCAAGGATGTCCAGATACCTACATATCCATTCTATATGTATATTTTTTTTTAAAAAAATGTACATTCCTTTTAGCCTGTAAAAGGGAAATCAGCCCTATCTCCCTGCTGCCATCCATTTACAGAATTTGAAATAACTTATTTGTCCGTCATGTTTACATCAAGAGCCCCTTTCATAAGTACAGCAATTAGGGGTGTCATGATCCAATATAGATATCTGGTATTGGTTCGATATCAGCAAAATAACAAATATAAGATTATATCGGCCTACAAACAAAATCTCCAGTATAAGCACTCTGAGACAAGCAGTCCATTCTAATTTATTTTTTATTTATCTATTTCAGTCATAGAATACGCTTATGTTTAAGCTAAACACAGTGTGTGTATGTTTTTTGTTTTTATTGGATTTACTGAGGTGAGTAAATCCATCTATCCTCTAGATGCACAAAGCACAAGACAAGAAAAACTAGTCAGGCCAATGAACTAAGGTTTTCAATAGCAACTGGAATAAAAGAAGTTCTGGCTCGCCTAGTTTTGGTTTTCGGCATTCTGTAACGTCGTCCAGAAGGGAGAAGATCAAATTCAGCAAACAGAGGATGATCAGGGCAGATCAGAATTTGTTGGCCTTGCTAAGAATACGTCTGCTGTAGATGTCCTGCAGCTGAGATCGCTGCACTCCGATCACGCTGCTCGCTATTTTGACCAAAATCGATGGATCATAAAGCAGGTATAAATACTAAAAGAGTTGTTTCATTGTTTTTTAAAAACAATTTAAAAACAATAAAAATAAGTTACTAAAATCAAACCATTAAACATGAAATCAGGAGCACAGTCTCATGTGGGGTTAAAAGCCAAGGAACAAAAATGAGTTTTAAGGCCAGTTTATCAACTGCCTTTGGTGGAAATAGGAGAGACACCTGTGCTGCAAACCTCTTTGCAACAGAAGTATGATAGAGCTCTCTTCGACTGTCGACTCTTTTCACTTTAGCTGAGCAAACACGTTCAATATCTGAATATAAGTTCATCTGGAAGCAGCTCCACGTCCTCGGCAATGAGAGAACTTGTGATGAGTTGTTTTTCCCCGCCTGCTGAGAAGAATGTAAAGCATTAACGCAAGCTAACATACCGATGATGGCTGTCGTCGAACACATTAGCAGGCATTAGCAATGCAAATGAAACGCTCCGCGGAGGTGAGGAGATAAAGACATGATGACTGTGGGGAAGTGACGGTAAAATAAATGAAGCTGAAGATTATCTTTAGTACACCTGAGCAGAGAGGTATAGAAAGAGCAGTTTGAGTCAGACTCTGAGGAGAGGTACAGAATGTTTGATTTGTTTCTAAATGAAGGATGATAAACAAATGTGCTCTAACAGGACAGTTTGACTTGATATCCTACCTTTGTTCTGTCTCCAGAGGTGAGATATCGGAGAGAAGGGGCGGGAGACAGGAGCGCAGCGAGTATTTCAGCATGTATTGGTACAGAAATATGAACGTCTCCAGCAGAGGCAGACTTACTACTAGGCAAACACAGGCAATTGCCTGGGGCCCCAAGATGTCAAACATCTCACAAAAAATGTATTATTAAAGTTTTCTTTGATTCAGAGTAGTTATTATTATTTTAGTCTTAATTCACGAGCTGTAGTATGAAGTAGAGGAGATCAACATCCATATTTTATGATCATTTTGTCAATAGACCACATACATTTGATGTCATTGTCTTTATTTTCAATCATGATACCCTGTAAAATACTTTAATTCATAACTTTTCAAACTATATGACACTTAGTATAAAAAGCTCAGGCGCCCCATAATCATAAACATTTAGATTCAAAATCTTTTTTTAGTCATAAATATTATTCCGTGGATGTGGAGGACATATAAACATGCGTATTTAACTTGTAACTTAAGCTGGCAGATAACTTTAATGCTACGGCCACACTGGACGCGAATTCGCAAAGACGCGCATTGAGATTACATACAAAGTCAATGCAAAGACGCGTTTGGACGTAGATTCACCCCGGGCGGCGCGTTGGACGCGTTTGGCACGGCGCGTATGGAGTGTCCGGCGTGTTTGGGCATCAAACGCCTCTACGCTTGAGTTGAAAATATTGAACTTTCGACGCAAATTCGTGTGACGCTGTGCCGCGGCAGCCAATGACATTCTCCCCGACGTCATTGATTTGATGACGTGTGACGCTCCTGCTCAAACCCCTCTGAAAGATGGAGGAGAGGTTGATCTGCGCTGTTTTCCATCATCAGGAGCTATACGATTCGACGTGTGTACTCCACGGAGACAGGAACAAAAAGGAGCAGGCTTGGTTGAAAGTCTCTGAGGAGACAGGTTTTGAAGGTAAGTTCTGTAAATATTTGTTTCCAGCTAGATTTGCCAGCACGGGTCATCACTGAGTCCGACAAGCTCCGGCTCTCTACTGCGCCTACGCACTGATGCGCATCACCTAAGCTTGTCAAAATGGTGTGCTGTGAGAATATTCAATGCAACTATTTCAGGCACATTTACTTGCGCTCTCACACACAAACCAGACTTCTTATATAAATCACGTTGACATGTGTATTAAACTTTAAATATGTTTATACTCAGCTGTGTTGGAATAAAACTAAAAAAAGTCATCTGCTTTCAATATTGCGCCGTTTACTGTCACTTTAGGCTGCACAAAATACGAGCATAAATGCGTTCACTCAACATGTTTCTGGTGCTAGACCGGAGTGAAGAGACCCCTCCAATATGGCGGCGACGCCCGATGCGGTCCAGGCCGCAATGAGGCGTCTACGTATATCTGTCTATGGTGGTCGTCGATATGAGGCTTCTGACTGGCTTGCATGGCTTTCTCCTTCTTCCTACACTGCCACCCATAGGCTTGGCATATTTATGACGGCGCTCGACGGCGTATTTATGCGGGTTGATGTAAACGGAAACTTTTTTGAAAACGATGCCGTGTGCACGATGTTATTTTGGAAAACGGAGGGAGGGAAATATTCGTTTCTCAAAATACCCGACTACGTGTAAACGTAGCCTTAAACAACCATGTCAAAGACACATCCTGTGGTCGTGGAAAAGATGTTAGTCTGTTTAAGAAGAGTCAAATCATTGGCATCAAGCAGAGAAAACATCTAAGGAGATTGAAGAAACTACTAAAACTGGGTTAAGAACTGTCCAACACATTATTAAAAACTGGAAGGATAGTGGGGAACCATCGTCTTCAAGGAAGAAATGTGGTTGGAAAAAAATCCCGAACTATCGTTTGGCCAAATTAAATCAAAGAAAAACAACAGTAGAACTCAGGGGTGTGTTTAATAGTGAAAGTAAGAGCATTTCCACACACACAATGTGAAGGGAACTCAAGGGATTGGGACTGAACAGCTGTGTAGCCTTAAGAAAACCACTAATCAGTAAGGCTAAGCAGAAAAAAGGCTTCAGTTTGCTAGGGAGCATAAAGATTGGACTGTGGAGGACTGGAAGAAGGTCATGTGCTCTGATGAGTCCAGATTGACCCTGTTCCAGAGTGATGGGAGCATCAGGGTAAGAAGAGAGGCAGTTGAAGTGATGCACCCATCATGCCTAGTGCCTACTGTTCAAGCCTGTGAGAGCAGGGCTGTGATCTGGGACAAATCTGTGACATTGAAGAAGCTTATTGAAACAATGACACAGAGAATGTGACTGTAAATAAAGCTAAAGGTGATACAACGAAATATTAGAGTTTGTGACTTTTTTTGGGTCGGGCAGTGAACATATCAAGCCTTTGATTTCCTGATCTGTTCGTGGTCTTGAACCCTGCAGAGTGTCTGTGCAGGAGAATAAATGCAGCCTGGGCCTTTATCATATTTTCAAAACTCATCTCTCTCAGGCGCAGCCAGCTCCTCTTTGCTCTTATCTCTATTTCTTTATGAGTTCATGTTTATATTTGCTCCCCACTGCTGCAGAGCAACCTCCCTCAGGATAAATAAACTTTTATTTTAAAGCTCAAAAATACACACACAGTGAGAAAGCATCAACATGCTCTGCCACACATCACTGAGGAGTTACACCTGCAGGCCTACAAACCTTTTTTATGGAGACGCTCTCCTTTGAAGGCACTCTGAGAGTCAAACCCCGAGGGTGTGAGAGCTTTGAAACAGAATCTGACGGGCCGATCCGACGTCCCGTCTCCCCTCCAGCTGTGTGCTGAGAACCCGGTCAGCTGTGCTTCAGAGAGCGGAGGAGTGATCGAGACCTAGCCGATGAATCACAGGCTGGATTTCACTAAAATATTAACTAATCTGATGAATTAGTTACATGTGACGACCAGACAGTCTTTTGTTGTGCTGGCTTTTCACGTCTAAAGTTTGAACATTGCTCAGTCTTTCACTTGGCTCGGTTTTCTTTCACACTGTGCGCTGTCACATGCTGTATGAAACAGTAACCTGCTTTAGCTGCATTCTTTGTTCCTGCCCTATCCAACCTGTTTTTGCTAACCACGCATTGCAGCTGTATCCGCCTGATTCAACGTTTAAACAGGCAGATTAATTTTGCCAAGCTCCAGCTCACAACAATTTTGAGCAGCCCAAACAGTGCCCTTAAAAGCAGGAAGAGGGGGAAGCTAGCACAAGTACAAGGATTAGCATAGATGCTAACAGCTACTGTAGCAGTTTATCAGATCTGCACCAAATAATTTTTTAAAGGTGTTATGTGGAAAATCAATTTCTGGCGACATAAAGACTCTGCTACCCATGAGCATGCGTGGTGACTGTCGTAAAGATGTGACCCAAGCCAAAGCGTGTGTTTGTTCTTCTTTTTTCAACAACTTACAGGATGCAAAGCAACGAGGTAATGTATCTCTTTCTAGTTACCTAGCGGTAGTTTCTGATGTGTGACAACAAGCAATTTTTGGAAAACTTAGTATCGTAGTTTTGTAGCCGGCTATATATCTCTACTTACAGCCCGGTGCTCTAAGATGTGTCTGAATAATATAAATTTGCTCTAGTTTTAATTGTCTTGTTCCTGAAGTTGAGTATCCAGGCCAGTCCAGCCCTGTCCAACCCGACCACGAAGCTAAGGAATAGCATTTATATATAACCTATTTAGATGCTATAAAACTCATCTTAAAGTGTGTATTTCCATCAGGCATATATCTAAAAGTGAGACTTTTTTGTAATTACTTAGAAACTCCTCATAGCATCTTTAACATCTTCGTTGACTTTCAATCCTACTGAAGAGCATAAGGACCATGTTAGATGAAGAAAATAATTTTGGAAAAGTCGAGATCAAAGTTTACATTTTGAGATTTAAGATGAAATGACGAGAAAAAAGTTGAAATGACTAAATTAAATTCGAAACACAATTTTGTGATGATAGTCGATATGTCAGGAAATACATTTTGTGACAATTTTATTCTTGACTTTCGACTTTTTTTCCTCAACATTTTAGCTTCAATCTCATCATTTTGACTTTTACCACAAAATTGTATTTCAGCTTTATTTTTAACATTTCAACTTTCATCTTATCATTTTGACTTTATTCTGGTCATTTCAACTTTAACCTCAACCTGCTGATTACTTTTAAAAACTGAAAAAAATATATTTTTTTTCATCTAAAATGGCCATAATACTCCCTAATACTCTCAGCTTTATAAGGTTGTTATGGTGTCTTACAAAATTCATTTTTTTGTTCCCAACAGATTCGCCCCAATACAAGAACAAACACAAACATATAAACGTTTATCTGTCTCTGAATATTTGTATATACATCCTTCCAGGCAAAGATAAACACATAAATAAGAATTTATGATAGCAACAAACCCATGGATGCCCACTTCATAAATTTGACCTCTGAACATTTAACTCTGCTGAATAGATCAATATTTAATTGCATAACACCATGTTTTTTAAATATAAATGTACTAAAGGTAGGGGTGTAATGAAATGGTCAACTCACGAAACCATACGAAACAGGGCTACGAAATACTCACGATACAAAATAAAGATCATAGAAAATCCCCAACAGTAGGAAGCTGTGCAAAAATCTCATTTTCTTTATTTTCTTCCTAATGCAGACATATAAAAATATTGCTGCATCAGTACAAAGTAAATGCTCTTTGAAAAAAACAATTGTATTTTTTTCCCTTATTTAGACTACAGTGCAAATACAAACATAAAATCTCAATAAAAAGTGCTGTGTTGTTGTAACAATCAGGATAAGTACATTCTTGAATGAAAAGGAAAAAAAATAGCAGTCCTCAGAGCTGCAGTTTAGACCTATAAATGTCTGAACTGTGAACTATAATATTTAGCCTATAACAGTGCATATACTTCTGATCTTCAAGTATGATCAAATTCTGTCAACTCAACAGTAGATGCTAAAATCTTTTTTTTTTTTTTATGCAGACTTACACAAACATACAGTTGCTGCCTGTCTCCAGTTCAAAGTAGTTGGTAGTTGTACTCGCTGCAGTATACGATGAACTGTAGCGCTTTATTTTACACACGGTTGTTGTTTTGTCCGCAATCTTCTCACCGTTCTCTCGTCTTTTACATGGGAAGCCAAATAGGTCCACACAACCGATTTATTTGACGAAGGAGCGTCAGCAAATTCCTCAACCTCGTCTTCCTCCATTTTGAAGCAAGTGTTTTGCTACAGAAGGCGAGGAGGGTAAAAAATCACCAGTCTCAGTGATGTGCGCGCCCCTTCGCGTTTTTATTTCGTGCGTCTTTGAATTTTATTTTGTCATTTTTTATTTCACAAAATTTCATGGCATGAAATTTCGTTACACCCATGAGATGTTGCATCTTATTTTCAAGAGGGTCCTCGTGTCTATATGGTTATAAAGATAGTTACTATGGTTGAACTATCAACACAACCATGATAGAGAGATCAATATTATATTAACATCAGTATCTATAATGTAACTCAATGGAGACGGAGGCTTAAACAGGTTCACACAATGGAACGAATGACTGCAAGTCTACAAATGAAGATGGAACTGCGTTACACTTTATCTGAACAGTATGGGTTGTAATTCAAGTGTACTATGAACTTAACAATAGCGCATCATGAAGAATGATTTCCAATATTTGGCCATGTGGGATGTCTGTCATTTAACCTCTCCTTTTTTTATTGTATTATTATTATGATTATGATTATGATTATTATTATTTTATTTATTTATCTAGTTATTTTTTATTCTTTTAATTTTATTTATTTATTGTGAAAATCATTTTATCTGAATTTTATTGTTATCAATAATATTGCATTAATAGTAATTTAGAGTCCTATGTCAGGAATGTAATATAGTTTGAAAATGAAAATAAGTTTAAAAAAAATATATCTACAATGACTATAGATATTAGAGATGTTATCTAGCATTGTTTTCACCTATTTTTCTGTACAGGTGCAGACCTGATCTCCCTCACTGTGGCTCATTTATTTACCTCATACAAAAATCTTGAACCATCCCTTTAAGCATCAAAATTCATCATTAATGCCGCTCACATTGCTCTGAATGTCTCAATTAGCTAATTTCATCCTCAGACCTGCCAGACTAAAATAATTTTCCCTCCTTTTGCCTCCCTGGCTCTAAATCCATCCATTAAGACGAGGTGTGTGTGATAATCCTCAGTCCAGGCCTTCTTCAGTCCGCCGGCAGTCTTATTGTGAATGTGTGTGCTCAGCTGTGAATCTGAACCCCAGCAGGGAGAAGCAGGAAGCTGTCGGAGTATTTTTATCTCCCTCCCCTTCGACAATACGGAGCTGCGAACAACCAGCCAAGTCCTGCAGGATCTCACACTGACTCACCCCGAACAAAAACGCCACTCTTTGTTTGCTTTGACAACCACTGCAACCTTGAGTCTTATTATTGTTCTTTACTTTTTATTTTTTTGTTTGTTAGCTCAACACCAAACAACTCCTCACGCTATTTTGTTTCTTGCTTTTGTTCATGTCCGTGGAAGCTGCACGTTGAACTCCCTTGAGGTCAAAATTTTGGGTATCACGTGAAAAGAAAGACTCTTCCTGTCTGAGAACACTATATTAATCCCTGTTATTTATGTTTACACCAAAGATTAAAACACACATGCACCAACAGGATTCAGCAGACGTGCATTAATGTAGAAATGAGAGGGCGAGTATGCTTCATGAGCAACAAATCACCTGAGCTGGTAAAGGTTTGATGTCCTGAGTCAGTAAAAGTGAACTTGAGTCACTCCCAGTTTCCGTATTTGTGTCTCAACTGCTCGGGGACTTGAATTTGGCAACCTCTCCATCGATCCAGATCATTCCAACAAATGTGTTTTTATGTTTGTTTGAGGCCTAACAGGAAAAACAGGCGAGATCGTCCTCTCTGATTTAGTCAGTCCATGTTTTGGTGGGTTTTGAGAGTTATGGAGAAATGGATGGATGGATGGACTGATAGGTGAAGGGGTGAATGGATAGATCAATGAAAGGATAGTTATGTGGTTGGATACTTTTATGCATGAATTCATGAGTGATGGGTGAAGGGATGGAAGATCAATGGCTGAATGGATAAATAGGCAGATTAAAAGATGAGCAGATGAATCATAGAAATGATCAGATGATGGATAGTTTATCAAAATACAAACAGAAGAAGGGGAAATGAGGCTATGGCTGGGTTGAAAGACTTGGGTAAATTAATGGGCACAGTAATAAATAGAGACATGGATCAAAAAATGGATAAACAATTGATATTGATATGCGGAGTTGCATGAATTGGCAGAAACATTATAACATTAACAAAAAGATAGGTGGATGACAGATGTAGATATTGACATATTGATTGGCAGAATAAAAATGATGTATGATAGATACATTGATAACAGGATGTATGGATCAACGACCGGGTAAGTGTTTAAACAGTTATGAATTGATGGATGGATGGATAGATGGATGGATGGAAGGATGGATGAAGGAATTAATGGACAATTGTGTACAAGGAATGTTGTGCAGACAGATGGCTTGATGGAGGAACTGATAGATCAGTAAAAGGATGGGTGAATGGATGAATGATGGATTGATAAATGGATTGATGAATGGATGGATCAGTGAATCATTTGATCAATATATGAAGGAAATGCTGTGCACATGGATTGTTTACCAATCAGTGAATGGATTAACAGAAAAATGGATTGATGGATGAGGGAATGGATGATTTAGCAGTAAAGTAGATGGATGAACGCATGGATTATTAAACCAGTTAATCAGTTCACGCAGGGACTGATGTACAGAAGGATCAATTTATCAATTAATGACTGAATTGATGTCAATGTCAATGTCAATGTTGGCTTTATTTGTATAGCACATTTAAACAGCCAACAGCCTACCAAAGTGCTTTACAGTTTAAATATGCATCCAACCCAGTAAAACCAGTAAAAGTCCCAAATAAAAGTGGCTATACTCCACCAAAGGCCAAGGTGAACAAATACGTTTTTAGCTGCGTTTTAAACGTAGAGAGGCTATTCGCAGACTGCACATTTGCAGGTAGTGCGTTCCACATTTTGGGAGCCACAACAGAGAAGGCTCGATCTCCTTTGGTTTTTAGAGAGGATCGAGGAACTTCAAGGACCATCTGGCTTCCTGAGCGAAGCGCTCTGGAGGGCTGATGAACCCTAATAAGGTCAGACAGGTAGTCTTGGGCCAGCCCATTCAGAGACTTAAAAACAAATAACAAAATCTTAAAATCAATCCTAAACCTCACTGGAAGCCAGTGGAGGGAAGAGAGCACTGGAGTTATGTGCTCCCGTTTCTTTGTCCCAGTCAGGAGACGAGCAGCCACATTTTGGACAATCTGCAGGCAGTTAAGCTGAGAGTGCTCAATGCCGACATACAGGGCGTTACAATAGTCCAAACGAGATGATATAAAAGCATGAATGACTTTCTCAAAGTCTCTCTGGTCCAGATAGGGTTTAACTTTGGCTAAAATCCTCAACTGATAAAAGCTGGACTTAACAACAGCACTGATCTGCTTGTCCAGTTTGAATGCACCGTCAATTATAACCCCAAGGTGGATGAATGGATGGATGGACAGATCAGTAAATCAAATGGTTAATTCATGCAGGGACTGTGATGGATTGATGGAGGGTTGCATTGATGGATCCGTAAAAGGATGGATGGATAGATGGATCAGTGTATCAATGGATTTGAAGGAAATGCTCTGTTATGGTTTGGTGTTATTGTGGACCCAGAGCAGAGGCAGACGATCAATTAAAGTGAAAAAAACTCAGGTTTAAACAAGTTCAAAAAATGCAGTGAACAAACAAAGGTGCTATCCAATCACCAAAATCCAACACACCAACAAGAAAAAGATATAAAGCTCCGTGTGGCGGAGCCAGGCTTAAGGCCAGCACTTTAGGCTTGTGTAGACGAACCACAAATGAAGTGCAATCAGCCGGCATCGAGTAGAGAAAGCCTCCGGCTTTAAGTAGGGGAGTCATCAGGGCAGATGAGAAACAGGTGAGGACTCCAGGACAGGTCAGCTCTACCGTCACGCTCATGCCACAGCCACAGGAAAGAGAGAGAGAGGAGACAACCCGAAGAGGGAGAGGGAGAGGAGCACAGCAAACTGGAGGAAAGGGTGAAATCCTCACATGCTGTACATAAAGATTGTTTACCATTTAGTGAATGGATTGATGAATGATGGATGGATGAGTGAATGGATGGATCAGTGAATCAATGGATCAATATATGAAGGAAATTTTGTAGATATGGATTGTTGAACCAATTACTGAATGGATTGAAAGAATGATTGATTGACGAGTGAATGGATGGATATATTAATGGAAAAAAAGATGGATAAATGGAAGGTTAAGTAAACAGTTCATGCAGGGACTGATGTGCAGAAGGATCGATGTATCAACTAGTGAATAAATGGATGGATGGATGGATGGATGGATGGATGGATGGATGGATGGATGGATGGATGGATGGACGGATCAGTAAATCAAATGATTAATTTATGCAGAGATTATTGGATCAATGGAGGGATGAATTGATAGATCCATAAAAGGATGGTTGGATGGATGGGTCAATCAATGAATGGATTGATGGATGTATGGATGAATGGATGGATGACTCAGAGAATCAGTTTATGCCCTAAATGATGTGCATATGGATTGTTCATCAGATAATGGATTGATAGAAGGATAGATGAATGGATATACTAATCAGTGAATAGATGGATGTATTAGCAGGAAAATAGATGAATAAATTGATTAATCAGTAAATTAATCATTAATTTATGCAGGAACTGATGTGCAGATGGATCGTTTTATCAATCAGTGACTGAATGGATGGATGAATAGATGGATGAGATGGATTGTAAATATTTGATCCTTGTCATTTTTGTGTTTCTTCGTGTTTAAAATAAACTGAAACTGTAAACAAATGAATATTAAAGTCATTTTAATGCCACAGTTTTATGATTATTATCATCACAGGAATACCAGCTCAGATTAAAGCAGCTGCAGCTCAGTGAGCTCTTCAGTCTTCTCTGATTTTCTTCCCCCAGCGATGCTCTCCCCTCGGCCTCTGTGACCTGTGCATGACCTTAACCCTCCTCAGCGGGGGGTCCAAGGTGTAAACCTACAGCTGTACAGTAAAACCTCTGCCAGGCAGAGAGCATTTCATCCGATCCGCTCCTCGTAAAAGCTCCCCGTCTTTGATCCCAGACCCTGCAGCCATATGCAAAGCAGGCTGGGAGGATGGCGCCATGCTGAGAGCGCTGAACATACGAAGAGTGGATGAAGTTATACATCACCAAGGAGTTCCACCGGGACGTGGAGGAGCTGTGAGTGCAGGGAGAGCTATAGATCTTTGTTTACCTCAACATCTACAGCAGAGCTATGGAAAACAGAGCAGGTACATCCAAATCGCGCAGAGTCAAGGTGAGCAGAAACAGCAAATGGAAAGGCACGTTAGGTTAGCCACGTCTTTGGAGTGTGCTCAGAAATCTGTGGGGAAAAATGCACTAAAACACTGATGTTGGAAGTCTGCACTGAAAGTTCTACCTAGTGCCGCCCCTCCTTATCTGCCTCTCCCCATACTGATATTTTCCATTTACAGTGTAGCTGTTACTGTTGTTATCTGTCAGTAATGTCATTTTGCAGTGCAGCCGATGCACGTCAACATTTGATGAAAATCCCTCCCGAATTGCTCGGCATCTTTGGGCGCGCTTTCTTCCATGTGCAGGAGTACATTAAGACCCAGATAGGTAAATGGACCAAATGGTAAATGGACTTGAGCTTATATAGGGCTTCTCTAGTCTTTGACTACTCAAAGCTGCTTTACACTGCAGGTCTCACCTACCCATTCACACCCATTCACTCTCACATTTACTCACTGATTGTTCTGAGTCTCTATGTTAGTTATCCATCAGTATTTCTAACACATTCACGCCCTTTCATGCCCATTTACACGCCACTGATGCAGAAGTGGGAGCATATTGGGGTTAAGGGGATCCTCCTCGATCTGAGTGCGGCCTTCGACACTATTTCTCACCCCATCCTCCTCCATAGACTTTCCTCCATAGGCATCACCCACACCCCTCTTCACTGGTTCCACTCCTACCTCACGGGCTGCACTCAGTTCATCCAACTCAAATCCTGCACCTCACAGCCCTCCCCAGTCACTTCAGGTGTGCACCAGAGTTCTGTCCTGGGACCCCTCCTCTTCATTATATATCTACTCACACTTGGCAATATTTTCCGTAAATTTGGTCTACACTTTCACTGCTTTGCAGATGACACCCAGCTCTACCTATCCAGTAAACCCGACGCCTCTCTTCCACCTTCCTCCCTCACCCACTGCCTCTCAGAAATCAAAATCTGGTTCACCTCCAACTTCCTCAAACTTAACTCTGATAAAACAGAACTCCTTTTACAAAATCCAATTTATCCAAAATTGACAGTTTCTCCCTCACCATAGACAACTCCGCAGTGTCCCTCTCCCCTCAGGTTAAGAGTCTGGGTGTCATCCTCGACAGCTCTCTCTCTTTTCACTCTCATATCAGTAACATCACCCGGTCTGCATACTTCCACCTACGTAATATAAACCGTCTCCGCCCCCACACCACGGCCATCCTGGTCCACAGCCTCGTCACCTCCCGGATCGATTATTGCAACTCACTCCTCTTTGGTGCCCCCCACAAATCCCTCCATAAACTTCAAATGGTTCAAAACTCTGCAGCCCAGATCATCACCAGGACCCCCTCCTACCATCACATCACCCCCGTCCTCCAGCAGCTTCACTGGCTCCCCATGAAGTTGAGAATACACTTCAAAATCCTGCTGTATACTTTCGAGGCCATTCACAACCTCGCCTCCCCCTACCTGTTCTCCACATCGCCACCTCCTCTCGCTCCCTCAGGTCGTCCTCCTCCCTCCATCTCTCTGTGCCCTCCGCCCGGCTCAGCACCATGGGTAGCAGAGCTTTCAGCCGCTCTGCTCCCAAACTCTGGAACTCTCTCCCCCCGGACCTCAGAAACACTGACTCCCTTCCCCACTTCAAATCAAAACTCAAAACCCATCTGTTCCAAACTGCATATTCTCTTTAATTGTCCACCCTCATTTAACTGTGTCACTCTTATATGTTGTTTTTTATTTATTTTAATTGTGATTTTAATGCAGTGTGTTTTTATTATGTATTTTGTAAAGTGTCCTTGGGTGCTAAGAAAGGCGCTTTTAAATAAAATGTATTATTATTATTATTATTATTAAGTGTCTTGCTCAAGGACACATCGCCATGTGTCGCCCAAAGCTGGGCTTGAACCTGCGACCTCCCGATCACTGACCAAGCGCACTATTCCACGTAGGCTACATGGATCACCAGTCACTTTTACCGCTGTCACACTAAAATTAGCTAGCGGGTCAACACAGGTTTTTTCAACAATCAGCAAGTGACTTTTTTCCCACTGTCAGCAGATTTGGGTGTAATCGGCCACAGATGAGCTGCATGGCTGTTTTTTTCCTCTTGCTCATCAAGCTGCTGTCATCACATTGATGACATCATCAGCGCAATCTAGCCCCTCCACGTAAACAATGGACAGGAGCATTGAGGCCGTGGACGTGGTTTTCTTTACTTTGTACTTTTGTCCCTCTTTAAAAATCTTCAAACTTGGCGCTGATGTTACAAAGGTGGATGGAATTAGTTGCTGAGATGGCAAAGAGGCACGTAAGTTACAGGCGGAGGGGACGGGCATGATATTAGGCCGTGGGGATGTTAGGCCGATTTCATCTGTAAATTAGAGGGTCAACCCAGGTGTGATGTTTTTAACGAAGCTGATTGGAAGCAAGGCGATTAAACCTGTGTCGCTTGCAGGGTCAGTCGACGCGGGTCAAAATGCCAAGTAAACACTTTCAAACTGCCGTCAGGAGCCGATTATTACCGGGTTTAAACAGGTTTTTTGGTCAGTCTGAAAGAGGTATTGTGTGTGATTTTATAATTCAAACGGTGTCTTGAAAGCACATGTGCATGGTTTAAAGGGCGACACAAAGACTCTGCTACCCATGAGCACGTGCGGTGACTGTCATACTGTTGTGTTCCAGTAACCTCGGAACTGGGAGTGACATCATCTCTGACTTATCGGCGTTCCAGTTGAAGTCTGAAAAAAACATGATGATCTACCAGACTATTGTTAGCTGTTGTTAGCATGCCTGTGTTGTTCACAAATATCACATGAAGAATGTGATTATCACTATGGCAGCATTTTTGTAAATATAAGTCTAACAATACTATGTATACAGCTGATCTAGAGTGACACACCCCAGTCAGAAGTCCAAATAAATGGATTATTACAGGAGCTAAATAACTGTTCACACTGGGGGCATCCATCTTCAATTGTCAACTCAGGGGTGATGAGGTTTCACCGAGTTCCCAGTAGGAAATTCTGACTTCGGGGGATGTTCCATTTGCAGTTTCCTACTCGGAACTTGGAAATTCCTACAACTGGAACGCACCACAAGACGTTACCGAAGCCAAAGCGTGCATTTGTTGTGTTGTAGCCAGTGTTGGGGAAGTTACTTTGAAAAAGTAGTGTTTGCTTGTTACTTGTTACATCTGAAAAAAGCAACTCTTTACTTTACTTAGTTGCCCTCTATGAAGAGTAACTTCTCAAGTTACTTTTCCGTTACTTTTACATTGCTTGATCATGGACAGAACCCCATATCTATTCCTAAATGTGAAGGCCTACAAAATGTTCTACTACAGAGAACATAACAGTTTTTGTGCTCTTTATATTACAAAATGTCACATACCCTGTGGAATGAGAGCTCCTGCCCAGTGTTTCCACATTTTGCTTCTGAAATAAGCAACCTGGTCAATAGGAGGGTTTCAGTCACGTGATTATTATGACGTATGAAGAGGGCGTGGTTTCAGATGGCGGGCAGGAAGTAAACATGGAGTCTATGAAGAAGACCGGCGAAAGTTCGTATTGTGCTGATCTAGATCCAGTTTCAAGAAATAGATATAAGCAGTTAATCAACAGATACGGTGGGCGTGATCCATATCTCATGAAGATGAGCGAGTTTTCGGCAGAGACAAAAGATTTACCAGCTGATTCTTCAAACATCGTACTATACCAAACAGCAGATGAAAGCCTCCAAAAGTATGGAGGCATACAACTTTTTCATCAGCGGGTGGGTCCACAACCTCGGTACCAAACTGCTACACGATGGTTATTGTTTGGTCTTCGCAAGGGTGAGTCTTTCTTCTTTTTTATGTGTTAAGGTGCTAGCAGCTAGCAGTCGCTGCTATGATGTACACAAACCATGGAAACAAACACGCAACAAATCTGAACGGCGACGTTAGCCCAACAGTCAAAGAGCACAAGGACGTTAATTTGTGATATACTTAAAGCACCCGTAAACAACACAAAACATTGGCATCTTGATTGCTTATCACCGCAAGTTCTAACGTTACTTTACCTCCTGCCCTCCATCTGAATTCGAAATCGCTATGCGACAATGTGACGTCACGTGAAACCCAGCTATAAAAATAAACCCAAAATAAGCAACCTCCAGCTATTTCCTTTCCTCATGTGATATACTACTTTTTAAAAAGAGAAGTCTACACAAAGTGTGTTAATTTTCATCTACATTATATTTCAATATCACAGCGCTAAGTATCTATTCAAGAAAAGACCGTCGCTTATAACAAGCAGACCTGGCAACTTTGGCTCTGGAGCATGCGTCATGTGCGTGAGTGTGTTTGGGGGTGTGCATATAACCAGGAAACGAGGAAGTGGACAAACTGCTTACCGCAGTCGTGTTTTCCTTTATGTTTGGAGCTGGAAGATAATCAGGGGGATACACACAGACTTAAGAGCCTCAAGAAGCAACTTCACGTCTAGAAACAAGCCAAAAAAACCCTAATCCTGCGGCCGTGACTCACGAGATTTTCAGCCTTTAGACGCTTATAACGAGCGGACTTGGTAACGCTGCTCGTGTCTGTGCGAGCAGCTGAGAAGGCAACTTCAGTGTCAGATCTGTCCGAGGGAAATTTAACGTCGCGCTGCATTAAAAAAGGAACTACGTTTCGTTGCCAAATTTTCAACAGTAGCGCGTTACTTCACTTTTTACCCAAAAAAGTAGTTTCGTTACTGTAACGCGTTACTTTCTAACGCGTTACACACAACACTGGTTGTAGCCCGACCTTCCTCAGAACTCTGCATTGCGACGCTTTTGCGATTGCAAAGCGACAAGGTAATGTATCTCTTTCTAGTTATGTAGCAGTAGTTATTGATGTGTGACAACAAGCAATTTTTGGAAAACTTAGTATCGTAGTTTTGTAGCTGGCTATATATCGCTACTTACAGCCCGGTGCTCTAAGACGTGTCTGAATAATATAAATTTGCTCTAGCTTTAATTGTCTTGTTCCTGAAGTTGAGTATCCAGGCCGGTCCAGCCTTGTCCGAAGCCAAGGAATAGCATTAATAGATAACCTATTTTGATGTTATAAAACTCATCTTAAAGTGTGTATTTCTATCAGGCATAAATCTAAAAGTGAGACTTTTATGTAATTACTTAGAAACTCCCCACAGCCCCCTTAAGTGAACATAAAGACTTAAAAGTGACAAGTCAGCCTTTTGTTGGATCAAAACCCAACATTCTCCATGACATAAGAACAATCTTGGAAGGATCAAGCGTCAAATACAATCTACAAGTGCAGCGGTTCTCAACCTGTAGGTGGAGGCGCATAAGAGGGTCTAAAGGTGTGTTCACACCGGACGCTTGTACTACCTCGGCGATCACTCTCCATTCAAAGTCAATGTACAGCCGCGATGGGGCGGGGCTAACCCACCCGCGATGCGACGGCCGCGTACAAGACGATCACTTCACTGGTCGAGCGATGTCAAAGTTAAAAAAAGTTGATCTATTCAGGTGATGTCGTGTGTAACTGTGCAGCATCAGCCAATCAGCGGTGTGTGTACGTGTGACAGTACCCTAGACAAACAGTTATTCATCCGAACTACTGGGCGGATGAGTTCCGTCTAGGCGGAACTAATGTCAGTGAGGACATTAGTTCCGCCTAGATGGACCGCGGTAAACTCACAGATAATGCTGCTGCATCATCAGCTGCAGTGTTTTGTGTTTGATAAGTGAATGAAAAGGATACAGCTGGAATAATGTCCACTTATACATCCTATTATATGATATATGATATGATCGCGGTGAAACTCGAACGGACGTGACGTCACCGAGCTACGGCCGACGACCAAAATGAGGTATTTATGGACGCGCGACGCTACGTCAGTGGGCGACGCGATTTTGGTAGCTGGGTCGCTTGCGGTGTGAACGCACCTTTAGAGCTGTTTTCAGTGGACGGTGTTTAAATCAGGCAAAAACGTGGCAAACATGTCTTCAGTGTATGGAGGCCCTAAGTGGACAAACATCCATCAGAGTATGTCAGAGTTTACCCACTAGGATGAACCAGACTACCACTGGAAGGTGGATTTGAAGAAAAACTTTGCAGCATAAACACCCAGCTGCTAGTCTGCAATTATGAGACAGAAGAGAGGATAATTCTGTCTAGATGTGGACTGGAGATCAGATTTCCCTGATTCTCATGTTTTGATCAAAATGAAATTCTGCTTGGGGCCCCATTTTGGCTAGGGGCAGCCCTGTAAATGCCTCCACTGAGGTTTGTGCTGTGGGAGCATCACACACACAGATTCTTGTAGCCATAGTGACACTCTTCGTCTCTCCTCCCTGATTACCAACACATGTGCAGACTCACAAAGACAGCAGCTCCAGATGTTGTAGAGCCGTCTGTTATGATGTAAACCTAAAAAAAACAACAATCATGAGGTCTGATTCCAACATTAGTCGCCCTAAATCTGGAACTAATGGACTCTGCACACTCGTCCGTAAAGTCTGCTATATATATTTTTATCCTTAGTGAATGTAGTTGAAGTCCACTTTAAATAATATGTTTTTTTACATTACAGGATTATTCAGCAGTGCAGAGGCATCCCGCAGAGCTCTGAGCTCTTACGCTGAGATTTAACTCTGTCACACCCTCACAGGCTGCCGCAGAGTCGGATGATAATCATGTTAACACTGAGAGGAAGCCGCAGCCCCGCTCTGAATATTCCAGCTTCAAACTTCAAAGTTGGCTCTGATGAATCCTCACAGCTTCAGCCTGCTGTCAAGCTTCACTACATCCTCCGCTGTGAGCTAACGGTTGTCTGTGCAGCGTGTCAGACTTTCTGCTCCACTACCCTCTGCTGTTTTAACACAACCAGCGGCACAGGAACTGCTGACCTTCATTATTGTTTTGAACTCGATAAGATGCACATATCTGACCCTTTTTAAGGTGGTGGTGATTCTTCTTTCAGCGGAGTAAACACTCTCTCATCAAGGCCTTAGAGTATGCATGGCTCTCTACATATTCCTGAAAGGTTTATGTTTTGTTAAAAAATAAGATTTATGCAACTTTATCGAACATAAACATTCTTCAGAATCTTCCCTCCCCTGCATTCAGGTTTTCACTGCTCAGAGCAGTGCAGCAGCTCCATTGGGTTTCCTTGTTGAGTTACACCAGTTATATTCACTGGTTACTCACTTGAATTTGAGACGACCATGAGCTTGGTCTTTTCTGTGCTTAAAACCAGTTTCAAAGTTCTCAGATGATACTGAACAAAATTAAAAGCAGCTTGTAAAAACTCAAAACCTGAGTGAGCGAGGTTGAATAACAATAAATAATGGAATCATCTGTATATAAACGATAAAATGCATTCGACACATTAGCCCAGATGTTGATATATATTGAAAATAAAATGGGTCCCAGACCTGAAGGTAGACTTTATAGTGTTGGGGGTGTGGCTTGGCCATGATTGACAGGAAATGGAGTCAGGATCAGCACCATGAGTCAGAGAATCATCCAAAATCCACTTAGGAAATGGGAAGGGCGAGAGCCGGCGAGTGCACCCGGGACGGGGGTACCAGATTGGCCCTCATAGGCTGGCTGTTTCATTTGCTGTGAGAAGAGCATCTATCTATCTATCTATCTATCTATCTATCTATCTATCTATCTATCTATCTATCTATCTATCCATCTATCTATCTATCTATCTATCTATCTATCTATCTATCTATCTATCTATCTATCTATCTATCTATCTATCTATCTATCTATCTATCTATCCATCTATCTAGGTACCTCCTAAAACAAGCTAGTTTTAGTACCTACTCCGCTCTGGTTCTAAGCGAGCTGAGTCGATACTAAAAGATGACGTCACCGACTGCCAGCTCCTGATTGGTCAGACAATGTCGTCATCAATGAGTCATGAACGCAATGACCTAGCATGCTAGCGGTAGCTACCATTAGCTTACCCTCATATGTCTTTTCTTTGCAGCTCCATTGCTCTCGTCCTTGGCTTCATTCTGTTGTATAGCTTCCAAAACTCTCCTGTGCTTCTCAAGGGGTATTTCTTCTTACCACCTGCAGCCTTCTTCTGCTTTCCTTTTTTACTCGGTTTGTGACAAAAAGCCACAGATTGTTGTGTCGCGCTCAAAATGACGTCACCGCAGAGCCACTCTCCGTTTACAGCGACACTGCACCCTGTTGGGCAGGTGACTGGGGCTAATGGAAAAGCAGCACAAGGCGAGTAGAGTCGGGTAGAGTCGGGTAGAGTAGAGTAGGGCTAATGGAAAAGGGCCATAACTAACCAGAAAAGCACTCGGAGAGCGCAGACCTCGGACAGCATCATAACCCTCACCCATATTGTGATTTTATACCATAAATATTAGTCCTACCTTTATTTCATCTAAATATTCAGATTCCGTGACCATGAAAACATACAATTATGCACAAATGATGAAAATGGCCCTATCTCACAATGTTAAAGAATCCTTTAAAAAAAACAAAAAAATACAACCAGACGCTGGCAAGAACATAACCTCATTGGCAGAGGTAAAAATAAGAAATGACAAATAAAGTTTGAGTTTAAAATGACAGAGGCTCCAACAGAGCATCTCAGACAGAGTGAGCATACAGCTGGATCAGGGATTCTCCAACAGTCATTGAGGTTGAATCTATGAACCTGACTTGAGGTAAAACATGGGCCATTCCTCTGATTTATATCTTTTGACTTTCCGTGTACACTCACCTGGCATCATTTTCTCAGCTGTGGTCTGAAAACCTCTCCGGACAGAACAGCTAACAGATAGACAAAATAATCAGTGGGAAAGAAATGACCGAAGTGTTGGAAGAGAGTGAAAATTAAAAACAGGAGAGCAGCGGTGAGCAAGGGCAGAGAGGAAGGGGGGAGAAGGAAGGGCGAGGTGTGAGTTTGCATAATGAGGAGACAAAAGGGCGAGGGAGAGAGAGAGTGTGTGATTGTGTGTCAGCGGCTGTTTCCTTCATCCACTGAATGTTGAATACAAAGTTTATTCCCATGATCCTCTCTGAACATTCAGCTCTTACAGGTGTAGTTTGAGCAAAATGAATGAGGTGTGAGGGAGAGGCTGGCTCCGACAGCTGTAACGGTAACATGATCGTGTAACATGACATAGTAGAGCAAGACCCAGAGTAACACAACAAAGCATGACTAAACAAAGTGCAACATCACACCCTCTGAGGCCATGGAATACAACATGGCGGAGAGCAAGGCTGAATAATAAGCTTAGCAACAGGGTTGCAAAAGTATAACAGGGTAGTGTAACACGAGGTGGTGTCACACAAAGTAGCGTAACACAAGGCAGCATAACACAAGGCAGCGTAACACAAGGTAGCATAACACAAGGTAACATAACACAATTTAGCATAACAGAACATAGCGTAACATGATGTAGCGTAACATGATGTAGCGTAACACGATGTTGCGTGACACGATGTAGCGTAACACGATGTAGCATAACACAACGTAGCATAACACAACGTAGAGTGACACAATGTAGTGTGACACAACATACCTTGACACAACAAAGCGTGACACAATGCAGCGTGACCCAATGCAGCGTGACCCAATGTAGCAAAACACAATGCAGCAAAACATATTGTAATGCAGCATAACACAAGGAAGCATAACACAAGGTAGAGTGACACAATATAGTGTGACACAACATACCTTGACACAACAAAGCGTGACACAATGTAGCGTGACCCAATGCAGCGTGACCCAATGTAGTGAAACACAATGTAGCAAAACATATTGTAATGCAGCATAACACAAGGAAGCATAACACCTTTTAGCGTAACAGAGTGTAGCGTAACAGAGTGTAGTGTAACACGACATAGCGTAACACAATGTAATGTAACACGACATGGCATAACACAACGCAGCATAACACAACGTGGAGTGACACAATGTAGCGTGACACAATGTAGCATGACACAATGTAGAGTGACACAATGTAGCGTGACAAAATGTAGAGTGACACAATGTCGTGTGACACAATGTAGCGTGACAAAATGTAGTGTAACACAACGTAGCATAACACAACATAGCGTAACACAACATAGTATAACACAACGTAGCGTAACACAACGTAGTGTAACACAACGTAGTGTAACACAATGTAGCGTAACACAACGTAGTGTAACTCAGCATTTACTAGAATGGTTTGATCTCATCTTTGATTTATTTTTTCTTCATCTTTATGTTTTGTGATTATGATTTTTGATTAAAAAATAAATGATTTGTCTCTTTAAGGAAGTCACTCATTGAATGAGAATGAGACATTTGGGGTTTCTGGTCAGGAACCTCCAGTCCAGCTGAATGTGCGGGAAAACCGTTTGTTGGTGAAGGAAGCAGCCTCACAGTCCATAGAAAACCTTAATGAATCAGATTTCTCTCTTTCTGACTTTTTGTTTCTTTCCTGTAACTCGTGACCAGCAGCTCCTTAAAGCTGAGCTTCACAGGCCGACAACAAAAACCTCCTCAGTGACCGTCAGTGACCCTGCAGACCTCATGGTGACTCAGAGCCTCCTTAAATCAGGCTTTTCTTAAAGTAACGGGTCATTCAAAAAGATTCATGAACACTTTAACCAAAAGCCCTGTTTCTTTGGCTGTCAAACACTAAAACTTTCCATTCAAAAGAATCATGAATGTCAGCAAAGTAGATTTAGACAAACAGCACGTAAAGGAAGTGAAAGCAGAAGCAATAATAAAAACCAGAAGAAAACTCCTTATTTTTCTCTGCTAAAGGAACCAAAGAGAAGACAAACAAGGAGAAGAAGTGAAATGCAGAGTTAAATTTTTCCTGCAGTAACAGTGCCACTGCCTCCAGGAGAAGGAAAAGAAGAAGAAGAAGAAGAAGAAGAAGAAGAAGAAGAAGAAAAAGAAGAAGAGTACTGATATTTAAACTCATTTATCTGCCCATCTATTACTTGTCCATTTATCCATGCATATATCTATCTTTTGTTAGTCTGTCCACCTATCAGACTTTTCTTTGTCTAAACATCCATCTGCTCATCTGTCCATCCATTCATCACTAATCTGCTCATCCATCTTTCTGTTCCTCTGTCCTTAAACCCCAACCACAACGTGAATTATCTATCTTTTTGTCTATCTTTCCATCTGTCCTTGCTTCCATCCATCCATCTATCTTACTATTTTGTCTGCCTGTCTTTTTTAATTCCTTCTGTACATCAATCCATCTAATTAATTAGTTCTATCATCCTATCATCATAACATCCGTGCAACATCTACTGCACCTTTTTATATTTGTACATGAGCACGCCACAGAGCTGTGCATTTGATCTCTTCAAATTGTCATATTTTTCGGTCGGTCCGACCGACTGTCCGTCCGTCTGTCCGTCCGTCAATCCATCTATCTATCTATCTATCTATCTATCTATCTATCTATCTATCTATCTATCTATCTATCTATCTATCTATCTATCTATCTATCTATCTATCTATCTATCTATCTATCTATCTATCTATCCATCTATCTATCTATCTATCTATCTATCTGCTGAAACCTGTTGGACTAATAAAGTTACCTGAACTACTAAGCGGGGGAGCCTGTCTAATTAGTGGATCAGCTGACCAATCAGAAAGAAGACAAAAGGTCACCTTAGCTGATGACACCTGCCTGATTGTTTCTGCTCCTGACAAACCTTTGAGTAACAGACTTCATCATCACACCCTGATCTAAAATGTGCTCTATGGCTCCATAAACAGCTGGTTATGTGACTGAAGCTAAACGAGACAGATGTCGTCATGATTAATTGAAACGAGTTTGAAAATGTTCACCGAGACAGCAGTAAAACAGGATGGACACAGAGCAAACACATTAAAGTTTAAACATTAACCAGGACACTTCTGCCCTGCACACAGAACATTTTGTTCTCGGCTGGAGGTGTAAACTGTCCGTCACACACTAATATTTCATCACCTATATCACCATGGCAACCTCAGCCTGTTTTTAATTGGAGCCCGAGGCCAGTCTGCATCCCTTTCATCTCCTTCACACACGTGGTAGATACACACCGTATGCGTCTGCGCTCACGCACACACATTTGCTCCGAGGCGCTGACTCCCGGTGGGATGCGGTGATGTGCGAGCAGTCTTCATGTTCGAGGTTCAAATCTGGTTCAGGGGTGTCAGTCAGCTCCTCTCGCTGTGTTTAGTCTGTCACACCTCCACTCTAATGCGACTTCCTCACTCTTCGTTTTCACTGTATGACCTCGGAGGAAACTTCAGCTGTGTGTTTATATAAATGTTTGACACCTCAAAGTGCCGTTAATCTAAGTAAGATTCCAGTTTTCAGCTCTTTAGTGGCCTCTGTGGTCATTGAGTGTAACTGCACTGTCGTACACCAATGTGCATTTGCTGACATACAGAGGGACAGGACATCCCAAGAGAAAAATAAACCCACACGGTTCAGTCTAATCATGTTTCTTTCTGAATAAATCATCATGTACTTACAAGTCCAACAATAACAAGGCCAAATCAGCATCGGTCAGACATCCCTCCTCATCTTTTAGCTCACGCCAGCAAGTGAATCAATGTTTATCCCTGTCCCGGCATTTACAAAACCCAAAACCAGTGAAATTGGCACACTGTGTAAATCGTAAATAAAAACAGAATTCAATGATTTGCAAATCCCTTTCAACCTATATTCAATTGAATACACAGCAAAGACAAGATACTTACGTTCGAACTGAGGAACTTCATTTTTTGCAAATATTAGCTCATTTGGAATTTGATGCCTGCAACATGTTTCAAAAAAGCTGGCACAAGTGGCAAAAAAGACTGAAATGTTGAGGAATGCTCATCAAACACTTATTTGGAACATCCCACAGGTGAACAGGCTAATTGGGAACAGGTGGGTGCCATAAAAGCAGCTTCCCTGAAATGCTCAGTCATTCACAAACAAGGATGGGGCGAGGGTCACCACTTTGTGAACAAATGTGTGAGCAAATTGTCCAACAGTTTAAGAACAACATTTCTCAACCAGCTATTGCAAGGAATTTAGGGATTTCATCATCTACGGTCCGTAATATCATCAAAAGGTTCAGAGAATCTGGAGAAATTACTGCACGGAAGCAGCAAGGCCCAAAACCAACATTGAATGCCCGTGACCTTCGATCCCTCAGGCGGTACTGCATCAAAAACTGGCATCACTGTGGAAAGGATATCACCACATGGGCTCAGGAACACTTCAGAAAACCACTGTCAGTAACTACAGTTCATCGCTACATCTGTAAGTGCAAGTTAAAACTCTACTATGCAAAGCCAAAGCCATTTATCAACAACACTCAGAAACACCACCGGCTTCACTGGGCCCGAGCTCATCTAAGATGGACTGATGCAAAGTGGAAAAGTGTTCTGTGGTCTGACCAGTCCACATTTACAATTGTTTTGGAAACTGTGGTCGTCGTGTCCTCCAGACCAAAGAGGAAAAGAACCATCAGGACTGTTATAGGTGCAAAGTTCAAAAGCCAGCATCTGTGATGGTATGGGGGTGTATTAGTGCCCAAGGCATGGGTAACTTACACATCTGTGAAGGACACCCCTGCTTATTTCAGCAAGACAATGCCAAGCCACATTCTGCACGTGTTACAACAGCATGGCTTCGTAGTAAAAGAGTGCGGGTACTAGACTGGCCTGCCTGTAGTCCAGACCTGTCCCCCATTGAAAATGTGTGGGGCATTATGAAGTGTAAAATACAACAACGGAGACCCCGGACTGTTGAACAACTTAAGCTGTACATCAAGCAAGAATGGGAAAGAATTCCACCTGAAAAGCTTCAAAAATTGGTCTCCTCAGTTCCCAAACATTTACTGAGTGTTGTTAAAGGAAAGGTGATGTAACACAGTGGTTAAAATGACCCTGTGCCAACTTTTCTGCAATGTGTTGCTGCCATTAAATTCTATGTTGATGATTATTTGCAAAAGAAAATAAAGATTCTTAGTTCAAACATTAAATATCTTGTCTTTGCAGTGTATTCAATTGAATATACATTGAAAGGGATTTGCAAATCATTGTATTCTGTTTTAATTTACGATTTACACAACGTGCCAACTTCACTGGTTTTGGGTTTAGTAGTTTGTTACTCTCCAGCTTTCCCTTTTTCTCCTCCTCCAATCAAACCTTTCCTTTCTTCGGGTTTTTCGATGCCACCTACTGTGCAGGAGTGTGAGCCAGAGGTCCCTATTTCCATTAGGAAAATAATAGCATATTTACTTTATTTCTGTTTACTAGCACCAAATGTTGAAAGGGATACAACACCTTTTTTGTTTTCATGTCTTCCCTCATTCCTGAATCCATGACAAGCAAATAGGAATCATTCTTTCAACGGTGTGTGCAGTAACAAGGAAGAGACAGGAAGAGCTCACCCCTGGCTAGTTAGCTTAGCTTAAACACTGGAAGTCAATGGGTAGCATTAGCCTGCTAACAGTTATCAGATGAACATAAGATCTGTGGATTTCTGTCAATCTTTAAGAAATCATCCTCGTCCTCTTTTACAAAGCTGGTGATAATCCTCAGTGCAAGTCTTCCTTTACTTGAAAAAAAGAGGCTTTGTTTAATTGACCTACTTACAAGCACGTCCACGTGGTTTAGTTTCATGCGTATTTATATATATGCTATGTACCTGTATGTATGCTTCTGTATATGTATATATGCAGGGTTGTGTGTATGCATATAAAAGTATATACTTTTGAGTATGTACTTATGTAAAGTCAATTTGATACATTTGATGGAACAAGTGTTTTGTCATTAAATGATTAAAACAGTATTTATATAGACTGGGAAACTAAACAATTGGTTATTAATTGATAGAGAGGGGGTGGGATTAAATACGCTTTGACTTCTTCTCACTCCTTTTCAGATATGTAACATTTATCCAAGTGGTGTTTTTTTCTGTCTGTACATTTATTTAGCCTTTTGTTATATGTTTGAAATAAAGTTATCATTCATCCATTCATTTATATCTAATTATTTCAAAAATTACAGTGCTGAAGTCTGAAAATAGATAAGGTAACAAACGAGTAAAAAATGAGACACAACAAGCACACAGGACTGTTTAGAGTTGCTAAAGAGTTTATCTGATGACTGTAGGCAAAGGCAGGCTAACACTACCCATTGACTCCCAGTGTTTGAGCTAAGCTAACTAAAGAGGAACGCTTCTTCTTTGTTACTGCACACAATGTTTACAGAATGGTGTCTATTTGCTTGTGAGTGAGTGTGAGGCAAGACGGGGGAAAAAAAGTTGGCGTTTTCCCTCTAAATCTATCCACAAAATGACCAATCAAATGTTAAATGGTTTTATTTCAGTCCTTGCCACACCTCAAAAGTTAACATTTTTCAAAGCCAGAAGATCTTTAGGATGTTTTGTTGAAGCAACCACCTCAACAGAGCATGAAAGGACACATCATGATTGAATATGAAGATAATGGCTTCAGCTGATTTATAGTAAAGTGCCTTGAAGAAGCCCTTGTTATAAACTGGAGCTGTACTAATAAAGGTTGACATTAACAACAGACACAGAACACTCGAAAGTAGATGAACAGAGTCTGAGGGGCAAAAAAGAGGGGGACCAACAAATGGTCAAGGGGGTCATATGGGTTTTTAACAGACTGTATTTAGACAAATTATTCATATTTACTTAAAAATGGTGGGATGGTTGGAGCGACGAACATAGTCGGCTATATTACTGTCATCCTTGATGTCATCTAGTAGTGCAAGGATCATGTAGCCTGGCAACTGCTATCTGCAAATGTTTTCATCGTGACTTATATTAAAATGTGATACTCTCCACTGGTAAATCCTTTCTTGTGCGCGCCTGCCATGTCGCCTGCCACAGTGCCTTCACCTGGCTATAATCACTGCTGCCATGCTTACTGAAGAGTCCTGGCATGACTGCCCTTATAAAGGCTCTGCTTCACAGTTACCATCAACTCATTTTAAGCATTTTGAGAGAGTGAGAAAGAGAAATTGTGCTGATTTAATACACAGGTCTCACTGGCGTTAAATTGCACCGCTTTACTGCCTGTGACAATGAGCGCTGGTCTTTGTGGATTAGGTGGTATTTGCAATGAGGCTAATTTGCATAGGAAGGGGGCAATTTTGCGCTGAATTTATGAGTAGCCCCTATTTTACATGCATGCAAATTAGATCGGCACAGCGAGGAACAGCAGTGCAGTTTGGGTTCAGTTTGCCTGCATTTCCACCCTTTTACACTATTGTTTTCTGTCATTTGCACAGGTTTAGCAGTCGCAAAAGCAGTGCAATCCTTTTGAGGATCTGGCTCAAGGTCTTTTCTACAGTGCAGGTTTGACACACAAATGTGGTAGTCAGACTAGGCAGAGTTTGGTACACAAAAAGGCAGGCAAAAACCAGACAGAGTTATCCAAAAAAGCACAAGACAAAAGGTGAGGTCAAAACAAAGGAGGTCGTGATCAGAACTGTGACAGAGACATGGGAACCCACAAGGGTTAAATACATGAGGTAATTGGGGTTGAGCTGGAGTATTTTCAAAATAAACTGGAAACATGAAGCGAAGACAAAAAAACAAGAGCAAAACAAGGAACTTAACTAAACTTGAGGCAGGATCATGATAGATGTTGATTGATTTATATTGAGCTCTGCACTGACTTCCTAATGGGAAAGGGGAGGAGGGGTTACAGCCTGTGATTGGACTTTTTAGTTGTTGCTTCTGCCTGTTACAAGCAGAAAACACACATGTAGGAGGAGGCTGTAAAGCTATGACATCATAAACTCAAGGAAGTAAAAGACTGAGTATTTTAAAGGGCATTTTCTTTTAAGAGAATTGAAATATTTTGCTGTGAGTTGAGTAAAGGTGTCATGTCCTGCTGCTCTCTAAGCCTCTTCTTACAACACAAAAAAGGAAAGAAAATTGACTTTGCAGGACGTGTGTTCTGATTATATGCAGCTCTATCCTGGATACCACACATCACTGTCACATGCTGCACATGCTGGATTCATGTGGCTGACCTTCCTCATGATCTTTAGCATCAGATGTATAGTTCCTTATTATAAAAAGTCAATACAGAGACACCTCTTCCACAGAAGAGCTCCTAAAAATCTATGAGCTTGATTGTGTTCCAAATAGAAGTCGTGAGCAGATTATTCTCCACTGTGATTAAAATAATTTGTAAGATTTATACTCATCTTTGCCTCACAGTGTTAAATTAGTGCCCTGCTTTAAAATTGGTGTTGTGATTTATGAAGAAAACAACAACAAAGCTTTATCATCATTTGGCCTTTGCCACGTCAAACAGAGCAGTTATGAATGCAAAACTAATTCAGACATCAGTGTCTGGCTGTTTGTCCTCAGGCTTGAGGGATGGAAGTGAATCACACTGCTGATTAAACAGGCCCACAGACCTGAGAGAGTTTTTTATTCTGGCAAAGTCTTTATGGTGTAGTAATCCAGCGTTGTTCTGTTTCCAGCCAGTGGAGCACAAAGTATCATGTAGCATTTCTTTATTAAATGAAAAACAATAAACTTTTACAGAGTTTGTTTCACACATTCTGTCCTTTAGAGCCAAAACACAATCAGAATATTTGTGAACGCAGCAATCGAGCTCTGTTTTGGTACAAACAACTGCACCAAGTTCACCTGAAAGAGGTGGTCTAGGCTTCTACCACTCAACCCCCTGTATGCAACGAGGACACATTTCACCCCGGAGCCAACAAAAACAAGGTGACAAGTTAATTCTACACCGCTGTAGTAGTTTAAAGCAGCACTTTGGGAGGTTCTGGCTTTCAGCTCTCTGTTGCCCTCTGTGGTTGTTGAGTGTAACTGCACTGTCATACACCAACGTGCGTTTGTTGACATACAGAGGGAGGAGAAGTGAGCCAACAGGACGTCCCCAGAGACAGAAAAACCTATAAGGTTCAGTGTGATCATGTTTCTATCTGAATAAATCATCATGTTCTTAGAAGTCCAACAGGAACAGGGCCAACTCAGCAGCGGTCAAACAACCTTCATCGTTGGCATTCAGCTTGTTACTCTCCAGTTTTCATTTTTTGTCTCCTTCAATAACACTTTTCTTTTCTTTGGATGTTTTTCACTGCTTCCTCCATTATAACATCTCTACATTTAGTTTCTTCTTCTTCTCCTTGTTTAACAACGGGTGGCATCCAGCGTCAGAAGAGCATTACTGCCATCTACTGTGCAGGAGTATGAGCCAGAGGTCCCCATTTCCATTAGAAAAATAATAGCATATGTACTTTAAACTGAATCCTGTTCATTAAATCTGTTTTAAAAATTCAAAAGCTGCTTTATATTATCCTTTTCCCAATGTTTAGCTTCTGCCTCAAGGGAAAGTGACATATGCTGTAAAGCAGTCAAAGCAGTAAAAATGAGTGGTTTTTTTAGAGTGAACTGTTCCTACCATCCACAGTGAAGTTACATAGTGCCAGTGAAGGTGATACAGACCCTCAGACCATAACAGACTTGTCTTTCAACCTGTTGTAAGGACATGTGCCTTACAACGACTTAGTGTTCGTTTAAGCAGCAGCAGTAGTACTAATAATGGCACCAATGCCACCAGGTAAACCAGGTTGATAACAAACTTAATAACTAGAAGAGCACCCAGATTTTGTGATGGTGATTTTCACCATGAATATTAGTCCTACCTTTAATTCACCTGAATATTTTGATTACTTGACCATGAAAACATACCATTAGCAACTGGATTCATCATATCTATTTTGTAGTTATTCAAGAAAATCACATTTTTCGTCATGGCAGATCCAGATGGGGATAACTCCCAAAATCTAATCATTTGTTCCTTGTCCCAATCGAGACATTTCCTGAAAATTTTATAGAAATCCGTCCATAAGTTTTTGAGTTCACAAACAAACAAACAAACAAATGCCGGCAAAAATATAACCTCTTAGTGGAGGTAATAATGCTCTGATCCTCCAGAGTCACTTTCTGTGCTCTGGTACAACAAATATAAAAATATCAACAGGTGAATTAGAACAGAGAAACAGCTCTATAGGTTTGAAAACCAAATCTATCTATCTATCTATCTATCTATCTATCTATCTATCTATCTATCTATCTATCTATCTATCTATCTATCTATCTATCTATCTATCTATCTATCTATCTATCTACGTATCTATTTACCTATATATCAATCCATCTACATATCAATCTAATTATCTATCAATCTATCTACGTATCTTTCTATCCATCTGCGAGATTCTTCACTGTAACTTATGTGATGCTGCCCCCTAGAGGAAGAAAGCAGGTGTTGCACCAGTGACACTGAGTCTTAGTGCTCTCCCTCAAACAGTAGTTTTCTTTGACAAAGCATCTTTATGTTATGTGATCTAACTTTATACATCCTCGCCTCCTCTCTCTTCCACAGATGAGACACTAACTCTACCTCTACCAACATAAGGGACGGCCCAATTCCCACAATGCACCTGGAAGAGGAGGGGATGGAGGAGAACTGAAGCTGTTGGGGGAGCTTGTATATTTTCTTGGGATGCCTCCCTGAGTCAGGGTGCTGAATTATTCTGTCCCTGGGGTTTAGTTTGAATGCCATCATCTTTTCATTCTTCCTACCAGGCATTGTATTCTGTGTAACTGGAAATCAGATTACTTTCAACATCCCTACTTTAACAGCTCCTGAGGTGGAGTCTCTGGCTGAGAACAACACACCCCTGACTCGTGGTTGGCCTGCTCTCTATAATCAGTCTTACAGACTTTGTGTCACATTGTGAATTTGAGGTTAAGATGCACTGCTCTGCTATATTCAGTTGAATAAATCTGAAAGTGTCTCCAGCTTTATTCTGCATAGACAGAGGAGTTCTATGACAGCCTGATCAATCTGGTCATGTTTTGGACGAATGAGGAAGTCACGGGCAAAATTAAATTTTATCTTGATTCATCGCCTTTTTTTTATTAATTTACTGTAATTACATTAGGGCTGGGACAATCCGATTTTATCCTGATTTGATTTTTTACGATGTTTTAGGTGCCGATTCATTTTAAATCATGATTCTACGATATTGCTGATATTTGCAATCTTTAGTTAGCTTTTCTAACACCAGCAAAAAAGATGAACAATGATGATGCCTACAGACTATATCAGGAAAACATACATCACATGTGAGTCAGTTTTTAGGATTTATTTAGCAATATATTTTAACCAGCTGTTTATACTCTCTCTTCAAAAGACTGGACTGCATTTAAAAGTGGCTTATTAACACAGACTAAAATGAAGCTTTTAAAGAGACTCTGAGGAGTTTCTCAGTGATTACAAAGAAGTCTCACTTTTAGATATATGCCTGATCGAAATACGCACTTATTGATGAGTTTAATAGCATCAAAATAGGTGATCTATAAATGCTATTCCTTAGCCTTCTGTTCGGGTCAGACAGGGCTTGACTGGCCAACTTCCGGAACAAGAAAATTAAAACTAGAGCAAATTTTTTATTATTTTATTATTTATATTACACGTCTTAGAGCACCGGGCTGTAAGTAGCGATATATAGCCGGCTACAACTACGATAACAAGTTTTCCAAAAATTGCTTGTTGTCACACATCAAAAACTACCGCTACGTAACTAGAAAGAGATACATTACCTCATCGCTTTGCATCCTGTAAATTGTTGAAAAAACGAAGTCCTTATTGCATCCATTAGCCTCAAAACATACACACGCTGTGGATGTAAACGTCTTTTGATGCGTTCCAGTTGTAGTCAGAAGTAGGAATTTTGAGCTCCGAGTATGAAACTGCAACTGGAACGTCCCTCAGAGTCTGAATTTCCTACTGGGAACGCGGTGAAACCTCGAAGATGGATGCCCCCAGTGTGAACAGTTATTTAGCTCCTGTAATAATCAATTTATTTGCACTTCTGACTGGGGTGTGTCGCTCTAGATCAGCTGTATACATAGTATCGTTAGACTTATATTTACAAAAATGCTGCCATAGTGATAATCACATTCTTCATACAACAACGCAGGGCGTGCTAACAACAGCTAACAATAGCCTGGTAGATCGGCATGTTTTCCGACTTTGTAACTGGAACGCTGATAAGTCAGAGATGATGTCACTCCGAGTTCCGCGGTTACTGGAACACAGCATTACGACAGTTGCCGCCCAGGCTCATGGGTAGCACAGTCTTTTACGTTGCCGGTAATAGATTCTCCTCATAGCACCTTTAAATTAGGAAAAAGCGATTTTAAACAATAATAAATCAATTTAAAAATCATCAAATAAAAAGTCCCGATACTTATGTGAATTGATATTTTTCTCCCACCCCTTATACATAGACATTAGGGCTGTCACTTTAGTGCATTAATTAGATTAATTAATTACACCACAGATTAATGCGTTATAAAAATTAATCACAGATTAATCATAGCACATAAACATTTTAATATTGTCCAGCTGGAGGACCCGTACATGGCAGTGGCACGTGTCACTTCACACATGCGTCTCTAGTCAAACCAAACAAAGCCCAGGTGACAACAGGAATGGCATATTTAAGACTTAGTCTTATTTTATTTTTGAATGTATTTATCTATATTTGTACTACATTCTTTAATAATGCATCAGGCCTAATTGTTTTGCTGGATGTCCTCGACCTTTTTCTTATTTTGAATTTGATTTATGAAACACACTTAAAGTGTCATTTATGTTTCCTGATTGAGCTTAGAATTTTCTGGACAAGTTGCCCTGACTTTGGTTTTATTTAGTCACCAATAAAAATGTGGATTTACAAATCTTCACTTCTTAGTGTATTCATTTGATTAGTCCTGCACTACAATTTTATAAAATCCTAGAATTCAAATTCTTTATTTGGATACTTTAAGCAGATATGAGATCAAAATGTGATTAATTAGATTAATTAATTATAAATCCGGTAACTAGTTAGATTATTTTTTTTAATCGCCTGACAGCACTAATAGACATATATATATTTTTTATACAGAAGGTTACTGTTTATTTTATGGTAAAATGCAGTTAATTTTGCAGAAATCAGTGTGTTTGCTACAATCTTTTGCATTTACAGCAATTTACTGTATAGATTTATCATAGTAAATTACTGGTAATATTTTAAAATAATGTTAATTTAACAAAAATCTGTTTTCGTGTGCTTAGTTTGTTTGTTTGTTAATTAATGTTCAATTGAAAAGTGAAAATTGAAAATAAAAAAATAACTGTATTGTTTGATTGTCACTCAATACACGACCTGCAGTTGTCGATCTCATGAATGAAATGAGACCTGTGATGATCCACCAGGTGTCAGTGTTGTAAAAACTGAAGAATCCTGAATCTATGATCCTGGATCTGCAGTCCTGAGGGTGCAGCTTCAGCTCTGCACACACATGCTTCTCATTTGACCTGGGATTTGGACATTTTGCAAACACATGTATCATTCCAGGATTTATAAAAAAGTCTCTTAGACCTATATTTAAAACCAAGAGGAGTCCAGTCATTTTGATTTTTCATTTTTCTGTTCATATTTGGGCACATTTTCACCCAAAATCGAGAGTCAATTTACTTCACTTTTGTTCAAGAGCGAGTGTTTACTCTTCCTAAAGTCCTTAATGTCATTAATATGCAGGAAGAGTATCAGAGAAATGAACGCTCTGAGCTGCAGGTTTAGGATGAGTGTGTGTGTGCTCGTATCACTCCTGTAAAAGCCTGATACTTGACCCTCCACTTCAGAACATTTTGGTTAGTTTGGGGCCCAGGCTCAAATCAAACCCCTGCCTCTGAAACTGCATCATTCCCCGTCCTCTCTCCAATTTACAACCCACTCACCTGTCACTTTGATAAAGACATAGAAGTCCAATCCAGTGTATGAACATATATTTATAGTTAAATATGTGTTGAATTCTTGCTTTATGTGTTTGATGTATGAATGTGTTTGTGGAAAACTGCTGAATGTGCTGCTGTCTTAGCCAGGACACTCTTAAAAAAGATACTTTTGATATCAAACAAGGTTTTCCTGGTTAAATAAAGGTTAAATAAGAATGTTAAACAAATTAATAAATATATATATAGAGAGAGAGATGGTTGAAATTGAGGACAGGGAATGCAATGAATGATGATGAGGATGTCCCGATTGTAGCATAGGTTTAAGCTTCAAGCAAACTGAGCTCAAACAGCAGTCAGTTTATTTTAGCGTTTACAGAGAAACAGAAAAATATTTTTTTGGGAGCAGGGGTTTACATTCTGAAATTAGCAGCAATAGTTAAATGTATATATAAATGCTATGATGACTAATAACAATGGTTTTTTAATATAAAGGAATGTCATTACTAAAATACAGGACAGATCATGACTGTTCAAATCTATGGTCCCCTTCAGGGCTGTGCACACAGGGGGGGCAGGGGGGTGTTTCCCTCCTGGCCCAATTGTTGAAAAAATGTGCAAAGGTGCCATCTTGAGAAGCAAAACATTTAGTAATGTGTCCTCTTCTGAGGCTACGTTTACATGGACACTCTCTGACAGTAAAGGCAAAGATTTTTCCTTTGCAGGAAAGTCGATCTGCGTTCACACAAAGACGCTGGAGACGAATGAAACCGCTGTAGTGTGCATGCTGGCTTAGTAGGTGCCAATGTAGGTTTGCAGAGAAACAGCGCTGCTACATCACACATAAGAAGAATTTTTTTTTTTCACAAACAACAATGGCGAGTGGACACACGAGGAGCGTATTGAAACTCTCCACTCTCTGGACCTTGGTTTCAAAAGTTTGTGGATTTGGGCGATCTGCATAGAGTCCCCATGCAAGCACAAGGCCGAAATGCAATGAAAACTTATTGGATTTGACCTTTTTAGGCCTCATGTAAATGAACCCTGAGTCAAAACGTACGTTAAGGACCCTGTTTACACAAATCAGAAATGTGCAAAAACTGAGTTTTTATTGCCCTTTTACTTTCCATTCACACAAGAACAGTGCCTGAATCCTCAAACTTTTGAAACCAGGGTTTAGACTGAAGAGCTTTTAAAACGTATCGGTGTCCAGCTGTGTGTAGACATGCGGTGACGTCCGCGTTTCAGGGTGAAATGCGGACGTCACCGCATGTGCAGTACTCTTTTACATGAAGGCTGGGCACGCAAAGCAGGAACAACAACAGCTTTAGTCGTCTACAGAGTAACATCTGTGCTGCTTAACCTTTTCGGTTTGCTATCAAGACAAAACTATCAGACAGATTTATTGTCCAGACAAGAAACTCCTGCGTCTTTGTGCGTCCACTCGCCATTGTTGTTTGGAGCAGCGCTGTTTCTCTACAAACCTATATCGCCATCTGCTGGCCTGGCATGCACGCTACAGCGTTTTCAGTTGTTGTGGCGTGCCCATGTGAACGCGGATTGCCGTTGGAAACGCAAAGGCGATGGAGTCTCTGTGTAAACAGGGATCTAGTCCACTCTTCAAAAGTGGGAACGCTGTCTGTGCCCTTTTTTCCTTTTCGTTCCTGCTCTTGAAAAAATCTGTGCTGCCACTGGTTCCCTTTAATACTCTGTTCCCCGAACACTCTGGAAAGGCTCAGGGCTGATTAAACACCTAATTGCACTCAGTATGAAGAAATAACAGGACAATCCCGAAATACTGATTTTAGGCTCATAAGAGATCTTTTAAAAAATATTTTCCTCTGGCTGGTGGTCCTCACTGAGGGAGAAGAAGGGCCACATGTGGTCCCCGGGCCTCCGGTTGCCCATCCCTGCCCCCAAGTGTGAAGCCTCTGCCTGTTTCTAATAATAAACAAATTTTTGTGTGAGTGTGCGCGCCCCTGGCTGCGTCACAGGACGAAGGGCGTCGCCCGCAGGTAGGCAGCGGTCACATCATCCACGCGCACAGAGGAGGCAGTGTGCTCTGCGCGAGGAGGAGAGTCTACGGTGCCAAACATTTCCACTCACCACACACTCCGACCAACAGCACGCACTCTGTTCAACGACACACACCCTGAGGTAAGAGGAAGAGCCGCGCGCGCAGCTGCCCCGGAGCGTTTGGAAATATCGAAACAGGGAAGTTGTGGAGGATCTAGTTTGCTCGGTGGGTCGATCCGCTCTTCAGCATGTTCAGCTGGGTCAAGCAGGAGCAGGGAGGCCGCAACAAGGAGGGAGAGATGTACCAGACTGTCACCGAGGGGCTGCAGACCCTCTACACCAAGAAGCTGCTGCCTCTGGAGGAGCACTACCTCTTCCACGACTTCCACTCCCCCGCGCTGGAGGCCGCCGACTTCCAGAGCAAACCCATGGTGCTGCTGGTGGGGCAGTACTCCACCGGGAAGACCACCTTCATCAGGTACGGGGGGCCATGAGTATCATTTTATCCACTAATTAATTTTCGAGGAGGATGCACTGTTGCTCCGTATGATGCCGAATCACCTTCTCAAGGTGAGGAGTTCTAACCTGCTGCTCTTGATGCACGCCAAACCTCGTTAAGAAATCCGCCTATTTTAGGGTTTTCGACTCTAGCAAAGTGTATAGAAATGACAGTGCAATTGCCAAATTACTTAGCAAAAGTCCATTACTCTGTGAGGAATTCGGCCATAAACAAACCCCCAGTAACCGATTTTAATATGTAAGAAATGTTCAGAAATGAAAAGCCACTCAGCCAATTTGTGTCCGAGCGTTCACCGCGAGATTGTGAATAAAAAAGTGATATAAAATGCTTAAAATGGTGAGAAAAAGTTATTTCCAAAATATTATCCATGCCGAATTAAGCAAAATGTTCAATGTGAATAACTTCTGTTCCTTAGCTTCTTCAGTGCTTTCTATAAGCCATCCACAATCGAAAATGCTGAATAAGACTTATTTTAGATGGAGTCTTGAGTGTGCGGTTAAGCTTTCCATTTCTGATTCAAAGTCATCTAGGAGGGTGTGGTGTTACTCCATATGAGGCAGAATCACCCTCACAAGGTGTTTCATCACTTTAACTAGCTGCTGTTTATGTATACCAATCCCCATTAAGAATTTTTCCTATTTAAGGGTTTTTAATTCTAGTAAAGCGTATGAAAATGGCAGTGCAATTTTGAAATGACACATCACTAGTACATTACTTTGTGAGACATTCGGCTATAATCAGACCTAATAAAGTAGTTTTGTAATCTATGAAAACTTAAGAAAAGTTTAGACCCTTTCCTTTTGTAATGTTGCTTGAACCATTAGAATGTGAACTAATGTGATATAAAATGCAGTAAAAGTTGTTGGATCATGTCCATGTTGAATTATGAAAAATATATGTTGTGATGTCCCTATTCTTCATAAGACATTTTAAATGGAGTTTACATTGTGTTTTAAAATATTTAATTAATGGCTTAAAGTCACCAAGGCGTTTGGGGTGTTCTCACTGTGTGGCAGAATCACCTAGACCTGGTGTTTCATTGGTATAGCAGACTGCTTTTCTGTGCACCAAACCCCATTAGGAAATCTTCAGCTTTAAGCTATCTTGTTCGCAAACAAGTACATTGAAGAGGCAGTGAATTTCAACGATATGAAGAAAATAGGATGGTATATGCTCTAATAAAAGGATGCCGAATTAAGCTTTTCACATTCAAGCAACTAACGATGTCCCTAAACTTTTCCTAAATTGAATCAAACCAGGCTATAAATCAAAGAAAGCTTAATAAGACATATTGCAAATGGAGTCTGGTGTAAGTGTAAACATTCTGAAATGAAAGGCTCCTGACTGACAGAATCTTCTCCACTGGGATCAGGCTCAACAGGCTGCACTTTCTACATGCAAACCTCATAGGGAAATGTTCTATTTTAAGTTTGTGATGTTGTGGACTAGCATGTAGAAGTGAAAACATATGGTTAAAGTGGAATTCTGGTGTTTTGAGGTAAATTTGGCTTCCCTGAAATCTCTAAAAAAATTCCTCTGTAGCGAGGAGGAACTTGCTTTCCAGTCTTTTTACCAAGCTTCAGCTCCCTGGAGGATGCTGTCAAAGCAACATCAAATATGTTAAAAAGTGAATTAAGATGCTTTGGGGCATCATTTCCATGCTGAACTTGGCAATTTGTTTTCATCGACAGTAAGTTTTCATTTTGATGTGCTAAAACCCTTTAAAAATACAAAGACAACTTACTTTAATGGAGTTAAATGTGCTTAATACAACCCCCATCTGAAAAATGGCAATTTAACTTAATATTTTTTTAAACAAAAATATGTTGCAGTGCAAGTTAAAATATATCAAGTAAAGAAGTTGTATTTAAAAAATGATTTTCTAAACTAACCCCCTTTAAAAGCAAATTCATTGTGTTTTATTTGTCATTGTGCTAGAGTTTCTAATTTGATCTCTGAAAATACAAAATGCACTTAAGCCTTTTCCTTAATGTTAAAACACCAGCACATATTAACAGAAATAAATGAAATTATGTTTTAAAGGGAGTTTTGATGTCCTTTAGAAGCCATACTGCACACCAAAACCCATTTAGAAATCTGCATATTTAAAGGAGACATATCATGCTGATGCATGATTTAATACTTACATATAATATAATCAATTTGAAAACAAGACCTTACACCCCCTTAATTTTCAAAAAATGAGATATTGTATTTTTTCTGATATCCTAGAACGAGATTTGATGCCTCTAAAAATAGGTCATTGCGAGATGTCCGCGAGATTTCAAACGTCATGACGACACGAGGTACCTTTCTTTTTATTGGAGTAATCTGATAAAACACTTCCTCCTCGATGATGTCCATTAGCCACAAAACCGTCACCGAGGAACACATCCACCAGCAGCAGTATATAGCTCCCTAGCTCACATTCAATCATTACCAGCTCTGGCCTGTAGGGGGACTCAATACGCGGTCGCTGCTTTGAGCCTGCTGGAAAATACAGTAGAAGAAGAAGGACAAGCTGGCTCTACCCCTGATAGAACTGACCAATCAGAGCACAAAGGGCTGTGACGTTGCGAGGTAACTGTAGGTCATCCTCAGATCCGAGTGTTTCAACAAGAGCTTGTTAATGACCTAAAATGAGGATATTGAGAACGCTGTTGTGGGGCAATGAAGGAACTAAATGACTTGTACTGAGGGCAGAAATGCTTTACAGGCATCCTAGTCTGGCATAGTGAAAAGGAGAAACAAGCATGATATGTCTCCTTTAAGCTTTCATGGTTTTAGGTTAACATATAAAAGTGACAGTGGATTTTTGAAAATGATAAGAAAGTTAAATGTTTTGTGACGTCACCTTTTTCTAAAAGGCAAAAAGGTAGATCATACTGTAGGCTAACTACTTAAAATTCTTGTGTCTTTATTTTCACAAGGGCAGCTGCAAAGTCGGTGTAAAATACTTAAAGATAGTAAAAAATCATAGAAATAAAATCTATTTGGGGGATCAGTTTTGAGCTGAATTGAGTAGTTTGCTCTTTGTAAATAGAACATGTCACTAATTCTCCATTTGGATGAGTAAAACTCTGCCAAACATCAAATACGATAAATAGGACATATTTTAAATGGAGTCTTGAATGTGCTTTTCCTCGCAGTGTTTAAATGTTCATATCTTAAATAAGATACATTTTGAGATTATTTTTGAGCCTTACCATGATTTACTGTCCTGCTTGGACTCGACGGAAGATGCTATAATATTTTACAGCTCATGTTAAACTTTATTTTGCTTTGTTTTGATTTTCAGATTTAATTAGAGTGCTTTCTGCTCATTAGTTTAGTAGTGAATCCGCCCTGACGTCATGGTGGTGCCGTTTTTAAATCTGATGTGACTCATGTTTAAACTAACCATGTTTGTGCTGCAGTTCTGTGGTCACAGCTGAGGCTCATGGGTAATGTAGTCCTGAAACCTCACAGCCTGTCAGATGAATGGGCTTTTTGTTTGTGTTTCTTTGAGTAACTGATCCTCCATTGTTGCTCGTGTTTATCAGCGTGTCCCTTCGATCCAAATGCTCGTGGAGTGAGTGGTGATATTTCCGGAGTTTTTGTTGCTGTTGAATCAGATCTGAGAGACGCTTGAGCTGAAATAATAAAGCTTTGCTGATGATTTATTGTCCATTTTGAGGCACACAGAGGTGTCAGATTAGGAAGGAACCTGAGGTCGTGCACTCAGAGCTCGTGAAGGAAACAATGTGTTGAGTTTCGGCTGAACATTTTTTCTTTTGCAGTTTAACTTTCTGTCTGCAGGCCACTGTTAAACTTCAGTGAATGAAGAAGCTGTTTTGGTACCTTACAAAATAAAGAAGACAGAAGCACTAAATAGTGAGTGTTCTGTGTTTTAAATCAAATGCTAGGACTGGGCAATATATCAATATAATGGATTAATTCAAATTATTTTCTAAAGATTTAAAAATTAAAAATACTCCAACTGTTTGTTGTTGCAATGTGAGAAAAATACGGTGTTATAATGGAGGGACCTGTCAGTTTTTTTTAAAAGTACATGATAGGGCTAATATATATACTTTTAATTAGATTAAAATTGATTAGACAGTTAAGTATTAATATGCTGTGAAAAAAGCTCAGATTTCAGGATTTATTGTAGACAACCTGCCGACTGCGTCATCAAAATTTTCTGTTATGCACTTCAACTGTAAAAGGGAAATTCTGTTTAGTTTGGGAATATACTTTCATTACATAACGGCAAAACTTGATTCATGCCATTTTTGTGCTGTGTGGAGTTTGTTTTTTTTGTTACTGAAAAAATTGATTAAAATTGTAAATCAAAAGTTGTTGAAAAAAATCAGGGATTTTGTTTTTTATTTTTATTTATTTTTATTTTTTATTTTATTGCCCAGTCCTACTAAGATCATTGAAACGTGCAAGGTATTTGACTTAGTTAACTGGTGCAAAAACAATCAATGTAAAATTAGAATAAAGATAAAAATAAGGGGCAGGAGGAATAAAATAAAGTATAAAATAGGTAGAAAATAATGCAAAATTGACTGGCATATATATCAAAACAGACAATATATATAATAGACACAAAAAAAGAACAAAAAACAACCCAACAGTATTTACAAAAGATGCGGTAAAGGAGGTGTACACATGAGCACTAATTTCTCTGAGAGAGTTTCCTAAAGGGATTAATAATATTCTGTGTAATCTAATCTAATCTAATCTAATGTTTGCTAGTCAATAATGTAAAACAATCCAACTAGTTTATGGCCCACATTCTTCCTTTTTAGAGGAAAGTTAAGCAATTCTAATAGAATTACTGCAATAATAATGTTCCAACATATGGGAATAGAAGATATGTAATGTTGGATTTGCTCTATATTAATATATATGAATGTAATAGCTGAAAATATTTTTAAATAAGTACCAGAACTCTTGGTTAAGCATTTTTTTAAATGGTGTGCCAACTTAGTTTAGAACTATTTGACTACAACATGAACCACGTGACCCTCTCACGTTCTGACCCGTCAATGACGTAGCTCTCTTTTTCTAAGGCTCTGGTACCGGTTAGCGTCCACCCCGGATTTTTCCCCTTAGGAACAAAGCTCAAAAGTTCCTTTATTGGCTCTAATGTTTGGTGAAGCCGTGGCCTCAATCAAGCCCCCTCAAACACTTCAAACTAGCCCTTTAAGTTTGTGATTCTTTAAACTAAAACTCTGAAAGTCTCATACAGCACACACAGAATGATAACATTTATATTTTTGGTCTGATGAGGTCTGAGGGGCGGTATGTTGTCACGAGTGTGAGAGCTGATAATCACACTCCTGAACACAAACACACACACACATCACTAAAGCCGCTGCAGGGCAACACACTCACACTGAGGAGCAGATAAACCTCCACACACACACACACACTTTAATCCTGCCTCTTCCTCATCACCGTTTCAGCCTCAAACATTAATCATTATCAGCGTGCATATCAATATTTCCTCATTACCTTTAATCAGACCTGTGACATCACTTCCTGTTCTGCTGCAGATGATTTGATTAAACTGAAGATTAAGAAGCAGAAAATGAAACTCCAGATGTCCTCTGCTGTGTGTCTGTTTTTTACATGCTGCTATTTTGCCTCAGAATCTAACTGGTGAATTTTCTGATGCTAAAAATAGAAAATGGTGCCTTTAATAGTAACTTCATTAAATCATATCAATCATTCTTATTTGTGTAGCACCATTTCTTAACAAGTTTTTTCTCTATACGCTTTACAAAAGAACAGAATCTTCACTTTATAGATACACATTTATGCATATATAAATATAATTGAATATACACATAAATAAATCCAAAGATGTATTCATCCAGGTAGAGACAAAGAGACTAAAATCACATTTTCTCTGATGAATACAGACTCAATCAATCATTCTTTATTTGTATAACATCGTTTCTAAGCTAGATTTTCTCTATGTGCTTTACAACAGAGCAGACTGAAGACAAACTCTTCAATTATAGGTACACATATACACAAATTCATAGAATGAATAATAATGATAATAATAACAACAATAGTAATAATGCTACATGATTTAAAACAAAACAAAAAAACAAAGGAAAAAAACACCCAAAAAACTAATACATAAAAAAAACAAATAAAACAAACAACAAACAAACCAACAACAACAACCCCCCCTTAAAAAAATAAAAAATAAAAAATAAAATAAAGTAAAATAAAATAAAATACTCAGCCTCTAAAGGGACATCGGCAGAAAAATAATAAAGGGATATTGGAAAAAAATAATGTAATTATGAGTATCTGGTGCACATGAGAAACTATCTAGTGCACACCTCATAATTAGATATTTTTTGCTGATGTCCCTTTAGGAGCTTCGTAAACAAAAATACAGAATACAATGATTTGCAAATCCCTTTCAACCTATATTCAACTGAATACTCAGCAAAGATAAGATACTTAACGTTCAAACTGGTAAACTTTGTTATTTTTTGCAAATATTAGCTCATTTGGCAGTTGATGCCTGCAACATGTTGAACAGGCTAATTGGGAACAGGTGGGTGCCATGATTGGGTATAAAAGCAGCTTCCCTGAAATGCTCAGTCATTCACAAACAAGGATGGGGCGAGGGTCACCACTTTGTGAACAAATGCGTGAGCAAATTGTCCAACAGTTCAAGAACAACATTTCACAACCAGCTATTGCAAGAAATTTAAGGATTTCATCATCTACAGTCCGTAATATCATCAAAAGGTTCAGAGAATCTGGAGAAATTACTGCACGGAAGCGGCAAGGCCCAAAACCAACATTGAATGCCCGTGACCTCGATCCCTCAGGCGGTACTGCATCAAAAGCTGGCATCACTGTGTAAAGGATATCACCACATGGGCTCAGGAACACTTCAGAAAACCACTGTTAGTAACTACAGTTCGTCTACATCTGTAAGTGCAAATTAAAACTCTACTATGCAAAGCCAAAGCCATTTATCAACAACACCCAGAAATGCCGCCGGTTTTGCTGGGCCCGAGCTCATCTAAGATGGACTGATGCAAAGTGGAAAAGTGTTCTGTGGTCTGACCAGTCCACATTTCAAATTGTTTTTGGAAACTGTGGTCGTCGTGTCCTCCAGACCAAAGAGGAAAAGAACCATCCAGACTGTTATAGGCGCAAAGTTCAAAAACCAACATCTGTGATGGTATGGGGGTGTATTAGTGCCCAAGGCATGGGTAACTTACACATCTGTGAAGGCACCATTAATGCTGAAAGGTACATACAGGTTTTGGAGCAACATATGTTGCCATCCAAGCAACGTCTTTTTCATGGACGCCCCTGCCTATTTCAGCAACAACCATGGACAGAGAGATCAGTCTGATATTAACATTAATATCTATAATTAATATACTGTTGATCAATGTAGCAGCATCCAGCTGAACTGCCATTAAAAAATATAAATAAGATTAAAATTCATGTTGCTGTTGGGTATTAATCAGAGGGTACTAGTTAGAAATGTGGAAGTACTGGATTTATTTGACTTATTTGTCGCCATGACGATGAAACAGGTCCCAGTGATTTCATCAGAGGTGTATCAAAGTTTCAAAATCAGGCGTGGCAGCCCAAACAGAAACACTAGGCTCCAGGTTTTGGCTCAGTGCTACCTGAAGTTTTGGCGGGCGGCCCTGCAGGTGTGTGGAGTTATATCAGCGAACACGGATGACCGAGCGTGTCAAAATAAAAGCAGGTCGAGTCAGAGAGAAAACAGCAGGCAGACCTTTAAACTGACGGTATCATGCCTTACACTGACAGATAACCTGATTTCATTTGGAGATGATTTCCAGCCCTCATGAAAATATCTTAAGTTTGGTTATATTTTCCAGTCCTGGCCCTTCAGTCCGACTCAGTGAGATAATCAGTTTACAGAGATTTAAAACAAAGACCAGCAGAAACACCCCAGCGTTTCAGAGTTTCATAATCTTGAACAAGAGTGTGTTTGACACGTCTGCTTGTTAAAACACTGCCGTGATTAGAGGATTACTGTGAAAGCATGCTAATGTTCTTACAGAAAGACGGGCCAAGCTCCTCTGGAGATCTGCCTGGACTGAAGAGCATGAGTTAATGATGAATCAACACTTTTCAAACAGACATATTCAGTCTGTCAAAAATCATCTCTGACATTCAAGCTGTTGATACGATCCAATCTGCTTTGGCTTCAGTCTGCATTTGACGTTTGTTCCATCCTTCCAGTTTATTACTGGCCAATCAGATAGGGGTGTCCCGATATAGCTTTTTCACCTCTGATACGATGTCGATATTGCAGCCTTGAGTATTCGCCAATACCGATATCAATCTGATGCGATATCAGCAGGAATCAAACAGACTTTTATTACTTATTTTGTAGTATGGACTGTAAGAAAAGGCTTGATCAGGTGAGATTACTCAAACAGAGAACAGTAGTCAGCAATAGTAGGTATGAGAGAAACTGACCCATTTGTTATTAACAGATGGGTTCAATAGATTTAACCTTGAACATAAGAATATAGTCCATTATATAAAATAAATAAAAAAGATATAAGAAGACCCTGGGGGTATTCCATGAAGCTGGCAAAAGAAGGCGGGGCTATCGCCGGTAAGCATGGCTTGAATAAGCGGCAACTTTAATCTCGTTCCACTAATGAGGCTCGGCTGTTTTTCAGAGACGCTTATTCAAGCCAGGCTGATACAAGCTGCCTCTTAGCGCACCTGAGGAAGAGAAAAAGGCCGAACATGTCATGTTATCGAAATTACGAATTCATGTCAAAACCAAGAGCGTCTTCCTCGGCAGAGCAAAAACTCCTCATGGCGTTGTATGACGACTACAAGGGGAAATAACAAAAAAAGGCAGCACGGGTGCAATTAAATCAAGAGCCACTGCCTGGCAAGGTATTGCCCACAGTTTAAAGTAATTGTTTTTTTTATTTTAATGAAGCACTTGAAAAGCAAAGCTGTTCAAACCTGTTGGAGAAGCGATTACTCCATATATATATATATATATAGATTTTCAGATTTCTGATTTAGTTTCAGTTGTGGTTGTCGACCTTTTTCTCACCCTGATGCTCCTCACACTTCTGTGGCCCAGAGGAGATCGATCTTGATGAAATTAAAGCTGTTCAAAACCTCTTGGAGAAGTTGATTTCTCCATATATATATATATATATATATATACACACACATATATATATATATATATATATATATATATATATATATATGTATTTATAGTAGGGATGGGAGAAAACATCGATTAACATAAGTATGGGGATTTTTTGTTTGACCATTCTTAAATCGATTTGTTTTTTCCAAATGTAAATGCTTCATTTTAGTCTGTGTTAATAAGCCACTTTTAAATGAAGTCCAGGATTTTGAAGAGAGAGTATAAACAGCTGGTTAAAATATATTGCTGAATAAATCCTAGAAACAGACTCACATGTGATGTGTATTTTTCCTGATATAGTCTGTAGTCATCATCTTTGTTCATCTTTTTGCTGGTGTTAAAAAAGCTAACGAGAGATTGCAAGAATTGGCAATATTGTAGAATTGCAATTTAAATTGAATCAGTACCTAAAAAATTTACCTAATAGATAGATAGACTGAAATATAGATATATAGATTTAGATTATCATAGTCTGTTTCATAGTTTTTGTGTAATGTGACGTTGGTATTCACTATTTTACTTGTAGGCCTAATTCATATTGTTTATATGACATATATATATGTATCCATCATAGATGAATATAGCAGCAACATAGGTAACACCTAAAACCAAAGTAGGAAAACTTAGAAAAAAAATGGGCAACTTCATGTGGTGATGTTTCATCAAACATTGAATAAAACAATAGAAAATGTGTATAGAGGAGATTGGACCACAACAATAACAGAAATAGTTTATATAGAAACTATCAGAAGTCTTCCAGCCTCAGATGCCAAAGGGCGGGAGTGTGAGGTAAGGCTGAGTTTAACCTAGATTTGAGACGGCAGAGACGAGCTGAAACTTGCCTGAAACTGTCTCCCTGCAGATATGTGGGTGAGCTACTGCTAATCTAGGTCATGTTCAGAGAGGCACTGTAATCCTTGGCTGTACAAGTCAAGTTGATTTTCTTTAAACTTTGAGGGTGAAGGTCGTGGAGTCCTGTGTTCATCTTGTGGATGTGACTTCAGGATAAAATAGTGCAATTATGGTTAAAGGTTAAAATCACAGAGCCTCATGTTTGCTGATTGTTTGTGGAAGACATTTTGTTAACAAGGTCTCAAACTATGTTCAAGCCCATTCATCAACTTTTTGATGCTAGTCATAGAGCTCTAACTAGTTAATTAAGTAGATTTTTACTCACATTTTTATTCAAAAGCAAAAATAAAAGCATAAAATATTGCAGTTTTCAATGTTGACATGATCTCTGTCTTCTAAATCTTTTTTAAACTAACTGGGGGGCCGCACAAGAGTTGCCCATCCCTGATCTAGACTAAATCTGTTAGCTTCTCACAAAAACAGTGGTTTCCATTGTAGCTCCCTAAATGAATGCTTTGTTTTATAATTGGAAAATAGGTTTTAGCCACCAAATCAGCATCACTCATGGCTAAAATACGTTTGGACATGTCAGATCAGATATTGCCAAATTCCCATCATGTGAACCCTTATTACTTATTAATTATAATCAAAGGGGTGGGACATCTGATATTTACGGAGGAGTTTAAGGGCTGTGCTAGTTGGAGAAAATAATTTTGGGAAAGCCGAGATTAATGTTGAAATTTTGAGATTAAAGTTGAAATGATGAGAATAAAGTCAAGACATAATTTTGTGATCAAAGTCGAAATGTCAAGAAAAAAAACTGACATGTCAAGAGTGAAGTTAAAGACATTGTATGTCGACTTTGTTCTCGACTTTTGACTTTTGTTCTTGACATATTAACTTTAGCCTCATTATTTTGACTTTTATCACAAAATTGTATTTGAAATTTCAACTTCTGTCACGTTATTTCGACTTACCTCAAATTTTCGACTTTATTCTCTTCTTATCGACTTAAATCTTGCCCTGCTTAAAGTTATTTTATCCATCTGAAATGTCCCTAATGCTCTTCCATAGATGTAAGACTCAAAGTTGGTGGAAGAGAAAATGGTCTGACTCATGATTTTCTGTATCTGCTGTTAATGCCACAACATTTGATATGTTCATTTTCTCATGTTTTCTGGGTAAAATAATAGATAGCTTTTTAAAAAGAGCCTGAATATATAAATAGAACAATCAAAAGTAAAGTTTTTGTCCTTGTTGAAAAAACTGAAGAAGTATTCTGAAATGTTTGTCTAATTAAAACAGTGTGCAGAACTTTTGCATGTATTCGTTATTAAAGTTGGAGTCCTGTCAGAGTTAGAAATCCTTGCTTTGTAAATTCAGATTGTGATTCATCATTGATCTTAAAAATCAAACGAGTGCAGGTTTGTCTCATGAATCTCTACGGTGGCCTGTGAGGAAAGAAAGCACAGCGACCAGACTGAGGTCATCCCGCCTTAATAACAGTCCACTGAGCTTATCAGCCGTCTGCAGACTGACCCAGAGTGCGGACCTGCAGTCATTTCACCTCCAGCATGAGCTGCAGAGTGACTGTTAAAGCCACAAAAGTGTGTGTGTGCATGTGTGTGCATGTGTGTGCATGTGTGTGTTCCCCTCCACTAAAGACCCACCCTGCCCCGAGGAATGCTATGAATCATGGGAACTGAAAAGAATGCTGTGAATCATGGGAGCAGGTTGCCAGTAAAATGCAGAATCGACATATTTCTTCTTCTCCTCTGAGTTTTTTGGAGGTGAAGTTGAACCAGAGGAGCTGATTGAGCTCCAACTGAGGGCTTGAGGACCACAAATAGGTCATTGCTGCGAGTGTGATGGTTTACAGTGTCACACTTTGTTTACATGTTGTTTCGGTTTGGCTATGCAAAAGGAATCACAATTAAAATGTGGTCCTGGATGCTTTTGTCAGTGCTATGAGGTAGCTTAGCTTGGCCTCGGTCTCATATTTCTTTTATTGTTTTGAGTTTTTGTGTTTTACTTCACTGTTGGGCCTCAGTGGTGGACTGTGTCTAACCATTTGAACAACAGAGCAAAAGTTTGGATTGCAGCAAACAAAAATGTTAAAAGAAGGAACCAGAAGGACTCCAACTATAAAACCAAGCCAAACAGGTAAACGTTGACCAGAGGTAGACACTGGTGTTTCCACTCTATATCATGGACTAAACTAAGGCCCTGTTTACACAGAGACAAGGTAAACCTGAAACTCAAAGGTTCTCCTTTTGCGGTTTCAAAAGCAATCTGTGTTTACATGGAGACGCCAGAACAGCTGAAAGTGCTGTAGTGTGCATGCCAGTCCAATACATGGCAATGTAGGTTTGCAAAGGAACAGCACTGTTACAACACATATACAAAGAAGACAAAACTTTCACAAACAACAATGGAGAGTGGACGCATGAAGATGCAGGAAACGCTAAAGCACGTTTATATGGAGCCGATGGGTTTTCGAAACCAGACCCTGGTTTCAAAAGTTTGTGGATTCAGGCACTCGGGGCACTGTTCTCATGTAAACAAGAGGTGAAAACACAATGAAAACTCTTCAGATTTGGCCGAATCCAAAGACTTTATATGGCCTAAATCTCACCTGGGCCTTTCATGGGCCCAGCCATTTCTCTGTGTGGCCCTGGCCACATAGAGACACAACTTTTCCCACTCACACTCAGACCTAAGGGCAATTTAGAGCCGCTATTTATCCCAACAAACCTGTGTTTGGTGAGTGGGGGAAAATGGAAGTTCCACAGCAAAAGGAAGGCGAGGGGAATCAAACCAGCAATCCTTTCAGATTCTTTTCTGATTTCAGTTTTGGTTTTGCTCACAGATAGATAGATAGATAGATAGATTCGTAGATAGAAAAGTAGATTGATACGTACAAAGATGGATTGATAGATAGATAGATAGATAGATAGATAGATA